>CCAG010010400.1:0-26067 GCA_001077435.1 Glossina morsitans morsitans | reverse complement strand
ATATATATATATATATATATATATATATATATATATATATGTATATATATTTTTAGAATAGAAACATGTGTATGTACTTAAGAAGTTGGTTTTGTGGTATATGATCGATGATATTGTTTTGGTTTTTGTTAAAATTATAATTGAAATCTATTTTCACGGACAGCAATACAAGTGAACATACAGTGAAAAAAACTTATTTCACTGGAAACTTATACGGGCGAATAAACAAAAGACGGACTCTTACGTGCAACGATCGCGATCTATTTGCACTACCTGGACTATAAAATGAAAGAGGAAAATAGAATAGAATTTAAAACACTTTAAGTAACCAACAAAGTTACCTACCATTATGTGTTCCAATAAAGACACGCGTCAAAAGAGACGCGAAGACCTTAAGTTCTTTTTATTCGAATTTTTTACAACACCGTTAAAATATCACATTGAAAAGCAATGCGTAAGGGTTAATTTTAATTTACACATTATTTATTAACAAAGCGTTGCCGTTTTTTTGTCGAAAATCAATCAAACTTTTTATTTAGTTACTCGCCAGTCATGCAAAAATTAATATTTTGAAAACATCCTGTAAACTTCGCTAGCTATTGGAACGTAGAAAAAGCGTTCTCCCAACGTATATTTGTACGAGTTATACTCTGTGACGCAAAGGTACACTGCCTCGCGAGAATGCCTTCGCTGTTGTCACTTTTTAATATTTTTCGAAATTATTTTCTTCTCTCACTTTTTTCTCAAACTCACACTTTCTTTTACAACGCGGCTCCGGTCGTAGCATTCTCTCTTAACGCGCCCACTTATTAAAGCCGTTGTCATTGTAGTCGCAATCTATAAAGACGTGTAAATTCAAGCTACATGCAATCAATAGCATGCTACAAGTACTTTACTGTGATCTATTTTGTCTTTCTGTCGCTTTCTCTTTACCTTTTTTTTTGTTCTTTCGCCTCCCACTCCCCCTCTTACCCCGCTGGTTTACGTGTACGTACTTATACCTCCAACCTCTACCAAGCATTCAGTTTAAAATAATCTGGCAAAAATTTGCAAATTCTAGTTAGAACCATCTTCGATCCAGTTTGAATTGCTTTTTACCATTAAAGCTATTCATCATGTTGGGCCTTTGTCGAACATATGTCATCACTTAATGATTATAAATATTGTTCCCCATTCACACTTTGATTAAGTTGATAAGTTTGAGCAAAACTTTTGCAAAATAATTATACCGTTTTTGTGTAAGTGATGGCCTTCAATATTGTGAACCTTTTCGTTTAGAACGTTAACTTGAATCCCAAGTTTTTTCTCTCCGAATCCGAATACGCAAAACATGATGTATGTATAAGGTGCAGAGAATGTGTTTGATAATTTGCAAAAGCAACCATAGTTGAAAACCCAGCGGTGGGCATTAAAAAAATATTCAGCTCCGATCGAATATAACTGTATTCTTAATTTGCGAGGTTTGTCAATTGCTTGACTGATGCCGATCATATTCGCTTGAATATGATCAGTGGAAATGTCCTCACAAATGCGTTCTCAAAAAATGATATCATGCTAATAGATCTAAGTGCTTTTGCCTTCCTCCGTGCTGAGTCGCGTTGGTTCAATGTATTATATCAATAGTTCGTTCATCTTAGGTACGAAGCAATGGATTCGCTTTACTCCTATGCGGCTATGAATAAATTACATTTCTCTCAAACAACGCCAAACGTCCTATTGTGACACCCTTCGCTAGCTGTTGTTATTCAATTATAGGGAAATTTGGCACCCATCTGGCGCACACTTTTCGTAAGTCCAAACTTTTGCTCAATATATCGTCAAGAGCACTTTTTAAAAGCCCTATTATATCTCTTTGCTTGTGCATTTTCAATAGGTGGTCATCCTGCATGAATTTATGGAACTCTTTAGCTTTTAGAATCTTTGTGCGCCACATTCTCTCCTTCCGAATTTTTTCACTAGAATTTCAATTCAATTCACTTAGCTCCGTCTGATTTTTTAGCTGTTCTCAAAATTGAAAGATTGCTTCAAGGATATTGTTTTAACTCGCTTGAAGGATTAAAACCAAAACATCCACCAAAACAAAAAATACATCCTTTTAGATAACGATATATCATGAAATACGAGACACGTTCTGCGACAAGCCCGAGTGACTTAAAATAAATCAAAAATTCTTACAATCTTTTTGTCATATTCACTTGTGCATGTAACTTGAGCCCTGCTTTTGATAAGATTCTTCAGTTATTAGAATTAAGCAGTCTTTTACAAAGAGAACATTCAGTCAATTTATTCATAAGTCCTTGAAAAGACAATAGAAATATATTATAATAATATTGATGTACGTTTTTTAGAGATGTCAACCCTTTCAATAGTTTATTGATGTGTTCAAAAGAAAAATGTTTTCCATTAAATTTTGTCCGCGCCATATGTACATAGACGTCTGAAAACATGACAACGTTCTATTTCAGTACTTATGACCTAATTTTGCTAATGATAATTGACTCGCACATGATCATACAAGCAGTCATAGAGTACAAAATTCGCATTTGTGGCCAAAATCGCAAAAAAAACTGTTTTTGTTTTATTCGTTTCGAAATTTCCAAAAATTTTAATAAAATACGCGACTGTCAGCTAAGTAAAACTATGAGAATGCATAAAATTTATTTATGAACATCCGACAGACGTGCCTTGAAAACACGAGAATATCCATCTGTTCAAAAAGATTAAGATTCAAGTTACATTAGCTATAAGCGTTGCTTTGCTATTGGAACTGTCGTATGCTATAAAAAAATGGCCTTCCTTAAGATATTTGCACTAAGTTCAAATTTCCGAGTATAAGATCGTCCATTGGAGTGAAGCACCAGCGAACATGTCTGTATTCGCTAAAAGCTCTTAAATGAAGGCCATGAAAAACAGAAATTACAAACTATTATCAATAATTTCCAACCTACCTAGATATCGATTAGAAATTTTTGCTCGTTCGTCATGATTAAGCTTTTGCGAGGCACCCATTTTTAATAAGATTAAACACACTTCCGGTTTTTATATATTTAGCTGTCGACTTGAGTGGCCGAGTAGGCAAACGGTCTCGACTAGCAACTTAATAGTCATGAATTTAAATCTCAAGTGCGATAGAGTTCTCAATAAAGCCAATAACCTTAGATGCTAGTGCTTTAAGACTTTAGTCTTAGAATTGACTTCTCTGGCTAAACTGATAATCATAATGAAAATAATATATGTTTGCATAAGATTGTGGGCAAATATCTGAAGTAGGTATTAAGGCGTACCTTTTTTTTCTTTTGTTTTGTTTAATTCCACTTTTGCAAAGTCAAAGTATAACTGTTTAGCTTTTTCGCTTGCAACGAGGCTAGATATGGAAATCGAAAATTTTAAAATATTTAATGCTAATATATGTTAATTATTTGGCCCCACCAAATTTATAAGACCCCGCGAACCCGTGAGAATCACATCTGTACATCCTTCTGCTTTAAAAAGCGCTCGAGATGAATCAATAAACAGAAAATTTCCTATGTAAGCTTCTATTATATGCTTTAGAATTACGATTCTGCATGAGTAGCCGAGCAGGTAAGAATCGGAACTACCAAGTGAGTGTTCGCGGGTTCAAATCTCAATGCGCTAGAGTTTACTTCGGTCGTATATATATAGCGAATAGTCTGACGGTAACGGCATAACACTTGCAGATTGGGCACACACCCAGTAGCGGCCGCCACCTCTCTATTCCTTACTTTCTTTCTCTTTCCTCACTTGCTTGTGACCGTCGCCGCACTTGGCGAGCGATTGGTCATACCAAAAAAAAATTTTTAACTCGCCAGCTTTTACATAATAAGAATGCAAAAAAAAAAAAAAAAAAAAAACTGGAAATTATTGGAAATGTTTTAACGTATAAATTAAAAATCACACACATATTGAATTGTATTTGTTATTGCTCTCGATAAGAAATCTTAACACGCCTAAAATTAACAAAAGTCTGATAGATTTCTCTATTTTGCTTCGACAGAGTTCGCTTGCACTTGCTTTTCCGCTCGTATGAGTATTAAATCTGTGCAGTATTGTCCGTTATAAAAAAACATTAAAGCTGAAATATGTCGATTTTTGGCTTTCGCCATGAGCCTCTACATAGACTCAATGTTTATATTAAAAGGCAATCATCTCACACTTCTACTCAATTGAATTTGAGACAGGCTTCGAGAAAATTTACCAAACTCTGAGTTATTCTTAACCCCGTCACTTTGAATAGAACACGATTTCAATTTTAATAAGAAATTTAATAAAATGATATTCAATTCAATAAAAAAAAGTGCAAATTTCATTTTTGTTTGGAACATTATTCGTTCGATTTTAATTTGAAGTAAGGAGCTCATGTATTTATTTCGTAACATTTGTTGCGTTAAAGCGATCCATAGTGATGAAAGACAATTAAATGAAAAAAATCAAAGGGCAATCGGTTTAAATAAGATGCCATCATATTTCCACATCAACACATATATACATGTATAGGAGTTTAGCAGTGGGTTCGCTAATATTTTTAAAATATTCTCTTATCCGTCACGGAAGTAAGCTTCAGAGACCTCACAAAGTGCATATATTCTTGATCGGATTCAAATTGTGAATCGATTTAAGCATGTCTGTTTGTTCGTCTGTCCATCCGAATAATATCTATTGTAAACGTTCTCCTGTTCGGAAAGACGAACCTATCGGCTTCAAATTTGACAGAAACATTGAGAGTTCTTGCACGCAGGTTGGTATTGAAAATGGGCCAAACCGATCTGAGAACATGCCTGCAATCGTAAATTGAGAGCACTTTTGTTTTTCAAAAAGAATAACAAATCCGTTTTTGCTCATTGCTACTAAAATACAGCAGAACGCATAATCTGTGGATGATGCTATAAAACTGGTATAAATATGGGAAAAATTAACCATGCCTATATATATTCTTAACTAGTGTCAGCTTTGTAATGCACCTAAGCATGTGTTGTCTATTCTTGTCTGCTTGTCTGCTCAGCAGTGCAGTGTCTGTGGCCACAATGGTGGAAGATATCGCTTACAAATTTGCAAAAGAACTTGAAAACGAGCTAAACCGATCAAAGGACACGCCTACAACGCCCACACTCCTATGCAACACAAACTGCAGTAACCTTTGCTTTCGTTGTTATTTGCTTGTTATTCATTAGATACATAACACATACACCATATAAATTCCAACTTTTATTCTGAAAATAGGAAAAATCTCCCGCGCCCATCCACTGTTATAGACTATATAAATTTCTTCTTTCTTCTTTTCTTTTTGTTAAATCTATTTTTAGGATAACGGTGATGAGTATAAAAGTTTCGGTCGCGACCAAAAACAATTTTATATATACATAAGTCGATATTCGTACAGCCTTCTTTTTACTTAGTTTATTAGAGTTTTTCAAGTTGACGTACGCGGAACAAAAAATACAAAATTAGCAGAACATGTTCGATGCATTTGCGATTGGGTAGATAAACCACCCCAGACCACAGGCCCCAGACCCGAGATACAAATCGTGTTTAAATTTGACTTCAAATGTAAAATTATGTATCCATCGAATACCAATAAGTTTTTTTCGTCAAACTGATAGCGAACGAAAATTGATTGGCTTTTATAATTTTCACTGTTCTGAAAACGCTTCCATGCTTACAGCCAGCGACAGTTTAAATATGTTTAAGTTATCGTAACAACTTACCTTATTATTTTATAATAATCTGTGTTTATTAATTTATCCTTAAATAACAATTTTTCTTAAAAATTCTTAATTCAATACTTATAGTCGATTATATTCGAATTTCTTACTTGCACCAGCAAACGATCAACGGCGAACTGACCCGTCTAATATATGAATTATGATTTGTTTACGTACAAGAGAACAACACAACGAATGCCACTAGCAGCAGCAGCGGCAACAACACTAAATAAACGTTTCTAATTTAGTAGTCTATTGAGTTGAGATAATTACACTGTTGGCTGAATGTTTGCCTGACTAACTGAATGATCAGTTTTTCTAACAAAAATAAACAGGGTCTAATGAAAGTGTGTTGGTAACATGGACTTCATAATAAAGCCAAAGAACGTTATATAGATTACTTTTTTAATTTACATCGTTGTAGTCGTTGTTATTGTTTCTATTGCCTTTGTTTTTATTTTAGATGCCGTCTATTGTTATATCCAGCACTAAAGCGAGACACCTTAATAAAGTCAATCACTTTGCAACATCGCAAAACACAATCTAAACTATGTCGTTCCAATATTACGATATGTTAGCTGTCAAAACTTTCGCTGATTGAAGACACAATCAGAACTGAAAAATAGAAACTTGTGAATTCAGCTAAGCAGGTCGGATTGGACACTAGCTATATACCCGACGTTTATCATGCTAAAAATCGTCTAGTAAAATAGATCCATGACTTTTCTATATATTTAACACGATTTCTCATATTATGTACAAGCGAAATGTTACTACAATATCACGTCTATATTTTACAGAATCTGCGAATGAATAATACATACATATACATATGTAATGATAAAATTTAGGCAACCAATCTTTCCATCTGCTTGCAAGTCACGCGAATGGAATTTCGCATATTAAGGGAACGATAAAGTTTGAGTTGACATATGAAATCAAGTATTCGCTTAGAATCCCATGGTAAGCGAATTTCAATGTCAATTTCAGTAAAAAGCTTGGGAAAGAAACCAACTTGTATCTAGGTTACATACTCACAAAACTCTTTTCATTATATACAGAGGCAATGTCTCGGAAATGATTTCAGAACAATTTTCATGACGCAAATGCTCCATGCTCCGCTTAACGAAGTATTATTAATGTCGATCAAATGAACACTTTAGACGACTGCAATCGGAAATTGAAGTTTAGATGGGTAAACATACGTTAGACCGACCGGAATCTGCATGTAAAGTTAAACAACACTATCCACAGAAAATACATTTTATCTTTTTTTTTTTTTTTCGTAAACAAAAAGACAAATATTAAATGGCGTATGTGTCCCGGGGAGGTCAGATGCAGCTCTGAGAGCTACATTTGCCGCTTTCTACTTTCCGCTGCAGAGTTTGGTCAGTCGTTTTTGTTTGACTTGAAATTGTCTCGAGATACTTACGCTTAAAATATATGTACATAGTTTACAGAGCCAAAAACCGTGCAAACGCAGACTATATACTTGCTTAGTTAAGCGCTAAAGAATACGTTGAGGAAATGAATATCTTACGTGAACTTGGACCTGGATATAAAGTTATCGAGATTCGGCTTCGAAAGTGATTTTCTTATTCGTCGTTAGTTGTTATCGTAATAAACTAATGATCTAGAATTTCCGGTTTATTGCAAAACATTTACTCTTAACTTCTTTTAGATAGTTTAAGTGTTTGAAGGGGATATGTATGCATCTACATTTATGCCTGTCTGTGACTAAGTGCGCGCATGGGTGCGTGTGTGTGTTTGTTTGTTTGTTTGTCGGTTAGTGACTGAGAACACACATCAATACACATAATATATATAATACGATTAGGTTTAGAGAAGCAAAACCCAAGAATAAAATTTAATTCAAGCACAGTTATTAAAGCATCCATCCATCGAAGATGATTACATATGTTACTTTCATGTATGTATCAAACCGCGTATATAAAC
This sequence comes from Glossina morsitans morsitans, assembly GCA_001077435.1. Taxonomy (NCBI): domain Eukaryota; kingdom Metazoa; phylum Arthropoda; class Insecta; order Diptera; family Glossinidae; genus Glossina; species Glossina morsitans. The sequence continues at coordinate 18,391 of CCAG010010400.1, read as the reverse complement.
AAAAGTCGCTTTAGCTTATTTTGTTTTAAACGTCTATGAATTGCTCTTCTTAATGTTTAACAAAACTTTAATTTCGACATTCGGTATATCTCTACACGTTCATATTATTATTAGACCTCATTATACATATCATATATATATTAATATGTACATATATACGTATAATACACGCAAATAATTTGTTGCATATTTGTTTCTACATTTCATTTAATAATAAAACATTTTCACGACAATTGCCACCGTGTGCATAATACATATATAAATACACATATCTGTATATATTTGTATGTATTTATATATATATGTAGGCATGTGCGTTAGGTGCGGCTAAAAAGAAATTTTTTGAAAATACGTTACACACGCTTTGCACCACCATCACATCATATCACTACTCAACAAACAGCTGCTCGGGATGGACGTTTCATATCGAATTGAAGCAATTTATCAATGACGACCTTACAGCTGTTGTTTTTCGGTTTGCTTTTTACACAAAAGATTTCAATATTAAGATTGATTTTTTTTTTTTATTTTTTGTTATTTTTTTATTTTTTGTATTTTCCTTCTTTCTATGTAACAAAATTTATTTTCATTTATTTTATAGGAAAATTTTTGTAGTTCGTACCGATTAGACGAACTGTGCAGTTTCACGTTTCGTCTTAAACTAATTTGTAAAAATATGAAAAAGTGCCGCCACCACACACAATCAGCAAAATTATTTACCAAATGTTCGACTAGATGGATGGATGGATGGATGAATGGTTAGAGATGCTGGGTATTATGCTTTTGCTTCTTATTTTTATGTTATTTTTATTTCTATTTTATCGTTATAACTACTTCATGATACCGTTGTCTGCCACTGCGGCTGGCTGGTGTTTGTCTGGCCTAAGCGTTCGCTTCATTGTTCGTTTGCTAGTTTGTTAATTGTGTTTTACTGATGTTGTTTTTGTGGTTTACGATGGTTTTTCTTATTTTTCGCAATTTATACAGAGAGAAAATACTGTGAGAGGCATAACACAAGCTTAAATGCTTCCAATTTCCCGCATTTACTTATTATGTACAGATCAGAGATCCTCAACTTTGTTATATACTTAAATTTTCGTATTTACAAACTCGCCAAATACCTTCCTATCGTTAGAATATAAAAAAAGCTGCTCTAAATCCAACCTTTCGTATAATATGCCGATGAACTTAATAAATCTCGTATAATTTTCAAGTTCTTTAAGTTAACGTGTTCGTTCGACTTTGCTTTCACTTAGATTTCCTTCGTGTTACCTACATTCGATAACTTTTGGGTAATAAAAATTACAATTTAGAGCAGCTGCCTTAATTGAAAGCTCCCTATCATTTTGATATTCGTAGCGAAATTTGCACAAATTTTCAAATGCAGTATTTAACAAGCTTCCATCAGTGACACAAATATTGGAGGTTAAATTCCAACTGCCTACCCGCCAAATGCTGGTTAGCAATCATTAACGCCGCAGTTTCATCGACACATCAAATACTGAATGACTGAACAGTTTGGATTAAAAAACCTCTAAACATTTCTAATTAGATTTCGCTTAGGCATCTTTTCATATGCATCATCGAAAAATAATCGCGTAATTGTATAAGTAAGCCCAGCATATGTAGCAAAGCAATGAGCTTGGAAAACGCAGACAATATTCAAGCATAGAACAGAAACCTAGGCGCCATGAAAAATGATCATAGGCCATTTTTACAATAAGTATAAATATATGTTTTTCTCTTATTTGTGCAGAATTGCTTGCAGTAAATATACTCAACTTTGCTTAAATTTTTATTTTAAATATTGTAGACTAGCTGTAAAAAGAGCAATGGGCGAACGGACCGAGGGACGGATGGGATTTTGTAAATAGCTTTATAATGCAACATGCATAGGTAGCTTTGTGGAGCTTTGCGTATGGCTTAATTACTTATGATAGTTAGATGCGACCTATGATGGGCTTCAGTTAAAGGTTCAAGTAATTCACACTTTACACTGTTTGGTAAGCTCTGATATATATAATTAACCGATGTGTGTACATTAAACGTGCTGCTATATATTCCTAAACATAATAGTTCTCAAACAAATCGTGTTCTCTGCAGTTGCTAACGCACAAATTTGCCATTTCTTGCTCGTCATCACGTCAATCACTTTCAGATAAACCTCTGCCGTCGTTTGGAATATCCATTCCATTGATTACAATTGCATGAAAAGCATATTGATCAGAACCTCAACTTTTCAAAACGCCAGTTAAAACTTTCGAAGGTCGTGAATGTAATAAGATTTTGATTTAAAAGCAATAGATCATTTTTTGTAACGGAAAATTTCGCAAAACATTTTCGCAGAGACTTGCACGTTGTTTAGATTGTGAGTCATAGTTGCATTTTGACGCTTAATCAAATTTCCCTTCGAGTTTCAAGCGTAGCTATCTTTCAAAATTTCTCACCTAAGCGATGAGCAAAGGTCTACTGACATAATTATAATTACTTATATACTAAGTATTACTTGCTATCAATGCTACATGAATACCTGCAGTATTCTGAACTATGCCGTGAACTAAAACACGTTGCATTTTCTCAGAATTTTTATGAAAAAACGATGAAGCGAATCAAGCTTGTAGAGAATAGATTGAAACGAGTCCCTTTTTCGTTTCCTAAGAGTTGTCGATTTGCAGCTATCCAATTTTTGCTCAGAGATTATTAATTAAAAGATAAAAAATATTTTTATTATAAAACCCATTAGCGTTTTACAATAAATTCTCAGAGGAACGTACACAAATACATGCTTGTTTAGTCATCTGCAAGATCCATATGGAACCAAGTATTGCATATTGAAAGCGTTCGGCCAAAAGGTATTGGACTTATTGCCATCGCTCATTAATATTCTCAGCTAACACAATCCTTTTAAAAAACTCTTTCGAGTTTATACAAAAAATTCTTGCCTGCGTTAACACAATTTCTCCGACAATCATGTGCGTCACATATATTAAAATTTTTTTCGTTTACGTAATTTGTTCAATGAAAAGATTATGGTGTTCGTGTTCGCCCCATGAACATTGAGGTATTGTTTTAATTTATATATGTAGATAGATAGATGGATAGATACACAGAAACTTTGCCAGGCGTATACAAGTCACCATAGTTATCTGCGAAATAAGCTGAATAATAACGTAGGCGGGGACATGCTTCTTAAACTGCGAACGCTTTTGAAATGGTGGTCGCCTCTATTCTCTAAATATTCAGAATTTTGCACCACAATTTTCAACGATTCTTAGCGATTTCAATCTTCGCCACCGCCATATATCCTTTAGTTTATATTTCAAATACAATTCTTTCGTTCGTGTTCTACTGACATCAAAGGAAGTTTAATTAGGTGCGACCAAATCCAACTTTAGTCAATTTTATTGCTGCTGAGTAATGGAGTGTTCATGACGATTTTAGTTTTAATTGTATTTGTATTTAATACCGTAAAATTCCGAGCCATAGCAGCCATATATTTCCATCGGTCCGTCCGTCTATTGACCTTAAAAATTAATCTACAAACTGAAAGTGGTTAGTAACCATAAATAGAATTGAGAGATTTTAACTGTTTAGAATAAAGTAATCAAGTAATTTTTATTTTAATTAATTATCAATTTCATTCAATTAATGCGTGCCGCCTACATCTTCACTTGGTAGCCTGAATATGCTTCGCGAAGATAAAGGAAAACCAAACGCGAAATGAATTCCTTTTCATATTTAATTAAATTAATTTATAAAAGCATATTTTAACTGATTTAATTTGATTTCTCCAAACCTTGCCTATGATGAACGGATAGACCTTAAAACTAAACAAACTCACAATTCCCCAAAGAATTTTCCGTCAAGAGAATTTTTCACTATTGTACATGAAACAACATAACATATAGCAAGCTTTCCTGCAATACAAGCTTATCACCAAACAAACAGTCCTCTTGCAAAACTTAACAAACCTACATGCAATAAGTCAAGAGCCCTTCAGCAGATTATCAACTTGCTTGGATATGCCTCTCGAAATGCTTAACATTACCTTAGATACTTTTTGAAACGTGTATTTCTACTATAACTATTACAGATATTCGTGATAACATATTTGAATAGTTTGTAGCAAAATGGACCGCTTTCAAACGAATGCTTGGGAAACTAATTGGTAGTTTTTCATTTATTTTTTCCTTTCTTTGTTACTTTTTATATATTTTTCTCCTGTTTCTTCTTGAAAAGCATTCAAAGAGTCAAGAAAAAAAGAGGTTCGTCCGGCTCGTAGGATTACATTGGAAAAGCATCAGTATGAATATACTTTGTCGAAGAGCTAATAGCGATTAGTTGCTTGATGCTTGATTCTTTTGCTGCTTCGTGTTCATTTTTCTCTTACACACTTACGTACTCCACCCTCTTCTTCCATTTCGATGAACTAATTTGGTATTTTTTTTGTAAATCTTTTGCTTGTTTATTGTTATTATTATGTTTAATTTTTGAATTTTTTACTTTCAAAATATTTGATTTATTTTTTTGTTTTGAAAATGCAGGCCTGCATGCGTGGTATTAGGTATAGGTTTGTGTGTTAAATTTGATAGCAAGGCTGCCGCAGACCAATGTATAAAGTGATTTTGGGCGGTTTATTTGCCAATTTTGAACAGACAAAGAGATGAATAAACTGAGAAAAGCATTAGAAAAAGGGCGATTGTCTGAAGAAATAAATTTATAATCAAAAATATATAAAAACGGGAGAGAAAAATACAAAAGATACTAGTAAGTCTAAGTAAGCCTATGGAAAATAAAATGCCAGCTCGGCTACATGGGATGACAATAGACAATGCTGGCAGAAAATTCTGCAAGAATTTCATACACGTAGTTTCCGTACATAAAGACGCGAAAAATTTTAAACGATGCATGAGAAATTTATATGCGATTGTGACCGAATCTTTTATATACGTATCGCCGTTATCCTATAGGGGATTGAAAAAAAGGAAAGCAAAGGTGCTTGCAGTTGCGGATGTGTAGATGTGTAAGAGTTGTAAACGTGTTCTTTGACCTCTTTGGGTCATATTCAAACTTTTTGCAAATTTATAAGCGACATATTCTCCTTAACGAACGGGAGAATGTGTATCACAAATATTCTGCAGTTGAGCACATGAACAAGTAGAAGGACTGATAGACGGAGGTGCTTAATTGCATTTTGAATTTGAAAATGGCCACTTGGTCGATTTTCTTCAATAAACTGTAGATTTTGTTTAATTTATTGGCGCATAGCATCACGTCCCGTAAAAGTTTATTTACATTTGTGTTGCTGGCTCATTTTTATGAAATTCCTAAGTTTCATCTTCCAGACCAGAAGAGATTCGGCCTCTTTGTTAGCTTTTCATCTTTTCGCTTTGATCATCGATTAGGTATTGATTGTTTTCATTTATCATGCTGTTACGATCAATGTCAGAATCCTGATTTTCTTTATCGGGGTATTATCTTCATAAAATTCTTCTGCGCTTTTTAAAACATCTTCTAAATGTTCTAACACTGTTAAGAGACGTAATTTTCCATTCCACTGTTCAGGCGGTTTCAATGATAATGTGGAAAAACGCAAAAGACTCTAGTGGGTCATTTTCAACGCATGATTTGTAGTTGACAATCCTAGAAGCCGCTCTGCTCAAAAGGGGTTAAGAATTTTGCTTCCTCGGTGATAACTTCTATTTCTTCTGGTAAGTGGTCATCCGAATTTCGATCTGCCAGTAGATCACCTGTTCTTAACTCCAGATTAGGTAGAACATTATTATTAGTGGCTAGCATGATATCAATAATCTCATCCTTTTCAACAATCTCTTGTTTTTTGTTATTTTCTACTCTTGTCAGGCACTTTTCATTTTTTTCGGCTTGTTTTTCGCGGAAAATTCGCTTATTTTCCCTTGGTGCTTCCATATCATCACTTATCAGCTTATTCACTATTTGATCTGTCATGCCAATTATTTCTAAACTGTCCCATTCTTGTTCCAGTTCTTCCATAAGCTCAGCTTCTTCAAGCATTTTAAGTACTTGTTAACCGCTTTTTTGGACACCATCTCTTTCAGCTTTTTCGGTTAACTTAGCCTATCGGATTGTTTACCGCCAAACTTTCTTTTTACTCGTCGTAGTTTTCAATCAAACGCCGTCCATTTAAAACTCTTATAACTTGTTCCTAAAAGTTATTTAAGTTAATAATTAAATGGGAAGAGAAAAAAATTCTATTGGTGTTTGTTACTTATCACTTCGACCTCCAAATTTCCAAGTGTTCAGCGGTCTGCCAATATTTCATTAGTGTGATTAGTGGGACCAGTCTCTCTAGCATCAACGCTTTCGCCCCCAGCGGCACCACAACATCAACATCTAAATGTTTAATGAATTCAGATTTCAGATTTTCAATACCAACTTTTCTAACTTTGTACAGTAAGACTTCACTTAAAAAAGCACAGAAATCCATGTTGCCTGCGCTTTGCAATTTGCGCATATACAAACAGTGAGATTGGCGATAAACACAAAAAATACGTATAATGCTGCTTTGCACAACTATTCTCTATTTAGCCAGTGCTTTTTCACAATATTCTCAATTTAGCCAATGCAACATAATGGAAGCAAATAACCATGTGCAAAGGGCAGAACTATGGTACCAGCTTTACAACGGCAACATAAAAATAGTGGCGTTGTATAGTGGTTTTTTGTAATTGATTGTTTTCCATCATTAATTTTTGCGCAGCTGACTGATTGCTGATTGCAATATTGCAGCTCTGTTAAACCGGTAAGGCAGATTAGAGGGCCCTATTAAACCGGCAATTTGCGATAGGCATATCCAAGCAAGTTGATAATCTGCTGAAGGGCTCTTGAATTATTGCATGTACATTTGTTAAGTTTTGCAGTGTTTGCTATATTCATTTGAAATTGTGCTTTTTATACAAATGCAATCGCTAAATATGTAAAGTTGAGAAATAATGAAAATTTTCTAATATCTTAATCGATTTATGGAAAATATTTACTCACAAGCCCATACATATTTGATTAAAAATCGTAGTCTTTTAACAAATTAAAAGACGGGGGTTAAAAAATTGGAGTTTGATTAGAACCAGCGCTTTTTTTAAATCTTTCCAGAGACATATTTCGTAGTTAGTAATTAATGGCAAGATATTTTATAGTTTAATTTAAATATTGGTTAATTTGTAACAAAATTTTGTGCGAGTTAAATGAAAATTGCATCTATCTATCTTCCAGTTTCGCCATGTAGAGTGTGAAAACGCTTACGTAGATAAATCAAACTTTCTCTCATATATTTTTACATTTCGCCAGAGGATCTAGAGGATGCTTGTTAAATATCTATAATTGGCACAAAGTACATCTTTATGATCGCCGTAAATATCGAAACTAATCTATTTGTGTTAGATTAATTATTGAAAATAGAAAAATTACGGTTACTATCTTAAAGAAATTTGATCTCGATTTTTTTTTTCTAGCCGTGGTCAGGTTAATTCACGTTAGTGGAAAAGAAGCTAAAACGGCTTTTGAATGACTTTACAGATAACGATCTCGAAGGCTCTTCGACAACGTAACAACTTCCCATATGTAAAACATTAAAATTTAAACTTAAACTTCTTTCTTTTATTTGACATAAAGTTTTGAAATGGATATACGTTAATTAGAAATACTCTTGACTTATAAAAACTTCTAAATGTATAGTCAATGTAATTAACTTTTGTATTTATCAACGTTAGCAATAACATCCCTGTGCTGCTGAATATTTTGGTATGACTAAAATTGTTTGCGAGCTTCCATACTGCTGTTGACAGGCTTTGAAAAATATTTAAGGTCCCAATTTCCCATTTTTCAATAAATTATTGAGAAAACATTTCTTCGTTTTCAAAGAATGGTTATCATATCCTAAAAAAGTACTTATATTGTACTAGTGGCAACTCTGGCGAATGCATAAGTTAAGTGAAAAAAAAAGCGAAGATTTTAATCGGTACGGAATGCAAGCGTCGTACATGAAAATTGCAATATACGTTTTAACGTTTTTGACGTACGCATATTCGGGATATGGCTCTAATACGCTTGCACATTTACGAGATGCCATTATAGCGGCGGAAGCTATATTCGGCGATGTGTTCAAGAATCTTATAACAGTAGCAAAGAAGTTCCGCACGGTCCATGAAGTGTTCGACGCTGCTGTCGAGGAGACGTGTATTTTCAAATGTCCAACAGACAATGGCGGACAAGGTAAAATGTTGATTAAGATAAATTTTCTAAAATTTCACCATCTTAAGAAAAACAAGGAACATTAATTATGTAAATTATTTATAGAATGCCAACTAAGGGCAACAGGAAATTTTCTATAAATCTTAATAAGAGCAGACAAGCATATTTTACTTGTTTGTGTGCGTAGCAATCTTACTTTTTCTATAATTGAAGTGCTACGTCAATTGTTTATATTTTTTCTTTTTGCTTGCGCCAGTAGTAAAACAGCTGACGGCGCGTGTGAAGCTGTCGTGTTATGAATATAATAACAAACCGTCAGCGGTTTTTGTATCAGATAAATAAGGTCTGCACTCAAGCCCACTATCGGCAACTTCTAGGACGTTATTACTGGAATAATAAAATTGGGAATTCTTAGTTAGAGCGCAGTAAGAACTGAAAGCCCTATTAATTTCAAGAATAAATCGCTAATTGGTGCTTATAATCATTGCCACGTAAGTTTGTTAGAGTTCCGACGCGATAGAAATATGTTATAGCCTTACAGAAGGTGTTAAGCGCGATTTTTTATAAATATTAAAAAGCAAGCGATGAATCCTTAACGCAAAACCATTTTTTAAATTAAGATCAAATGAATCAGGTGAATCCAATGCATGGAAATAAAATTAAGTAAATTAAATTTTATTTAACTTTATTATGTCCGAACTAGTTTCGAAAGCAGCCGTTGTACCTGATTTAAGTTATTATGGTGATTGATGTATATGTGTGTATACTTATTCGTGTTATCTTACATAATATTGGCAATGTGCATAAATCTCTAACAAATTATGCACTATTTTTTTTTTTTTTTTTTTTTGGCTTTTGCTAAGGCTATTGTTAATAGTCGTGGTGGCAACTGATCGACATGAAAGAAGAACTTCGAAGATCAATATCGTTATATCGCGATCTTCTTTCAGCTTTCACTTTGCCATCTTTTCGCAACATACGCTTGGAAACAATATCTTGTTTTGATATATTGCGAAAAATGAACGATATTCTCTTAATTTTCGACAACGTAACAACGATGAACTGCTTTAGTTAGTTTACTAGTTTAATATTAACGGGAGCAATGACGACAAATTCAAAAGTTTTTCTTTTGATTAATGTCGCGCTTTTAATCGAAAGGCAATCGGACTGAGATGAGCAGATCGTTTCCATTGTTCTTGTTAGTTAAGAATATCAAATTTTCTATGTAGATTCGAATGTTTCTATGCGATTCGAACATGTGGCCAATTGACGACAATCACTTCCTTGCATTTCAGCATTTACTCGGGTTGTACGATACTCGGGGTCTTTGCTATGCATGCGATCGGAAAGCGGTTGCGATCCTTTGTTGAAATGTTCCTACTCCATTACGCATGGACGCTATGTTAATAAGAAGTTGGATAAGCGTGCTTATTATTTGATTTTATTTAATTTTAGATATTCGCCCGCTTCAAAATAAACTTTATACGCCTACGGCCGATGGCTGCGGTTCATTAGGTTTACGCATAAGCACCGAATATTTACCGGCTGCCGAAATGGAGGTTTGCTGTAATGAGCATGACATCTGCTACGATACCTGCAACAGTGACAAAGAACTCTGTGATTTAGATTTTAAACGCTGTCTTTACAAATACTGCGACAGTTACGAGAAATCAATTGCCAGCGATTTAATGATTAAAAGTTGTAAAGCCGCAGCCAAAATGCTTTTCACCGGCACCCTAACTTTAGGTTGTAAATCATACTTAGATTCTCAGCAACGTAGTTGTTATTGTCCGCCTGCTGGGAATCGACAAAGGGATGATAAAAATTACCATAAAAGTTATCACAATAATGGTGATAAGCACTATGGTAAGAATAAAAAACAGAAATACGGATGGAAAGATCCAAATGAAGTTTAGTATGTATAGCAACGACATCAAAATAGTATTCAATTCTTTATTCTTTATTATATACGCATGTGAAAGAAAAGAACATATTTTTTTCATCTCATAAATTATAGTTATCATTGTATTAAAAGAAACGGAATGAGATATGTAGTTTTACTAAAAAAAAATTAAAAAAGAAAAATGAAAAACTTTTTAAAGCACGCGTACATTTATATGTATGCATAAATCTAGACATTTTGTTAAATAGATAGAATAGAGCTTTTATCCATATATATATATATTTATATATATAAAAAAAATTTAAAACGCAAAAAGGTATGTACCTGTAAACTTATATATACATATATATATTTTAACGCATGGCAAACATGTTCTGCATCATGGTTGCAGAGGTACAAAAGTTGCACAAAAAGCATTGTGCTGATTTATCGACAACAAGTCTAAAAGTAAAATTAAGATAACATTAGGTTCATATAAAAATTTATTTTATCACAATGTTGAAGCACGATAAACGATTAGATGTAATGTTATCTATGATTCGTGTATCTTCTAAACTACTTATGTAAATTTTCTATTTATAATCTTTAAGCCCGCTATAGGCTATTATAAGATTTTGTATGTGCTTCTACGGTACGATGGGAACGCTATAGAGTGCATGAAGACAGAAATGCATAAATAGGCGCACAATTCATCATGATAAGACGCTCGAAGATTTTTTTAGGAAATTTATAACAAAGATATGCAAAAAATGTATTTATATATATACCTATACATAGTATAGTTTAAACTAAATTGAATAAATTAAAAACAAAACAAAAATTAAAAAACTAATAACTTGAGAAAATGAAAAAAAATACATAAAGTGAAAATAATAATTCCCCAGGTATGAGATTTTTCGGTTTTTTTGGATATAAAAACACCATATTTACAACACAAATATTTACTTGAAAGAATTGAGATAACGTATAGGGATGGTTAAGTGGAAGGTAATGAACTTTTCTTTCTTTTTTTCTTTATTACTTATCCAATATTCTATGTTAAGTTTTCAATTGTCCAAGTGTCCTTTCCTTTCCTTCTTCATAAATTATTTCTTTAAACTTTGCTCACTCTCACCCTGGTCAATTCATTAACAGAAAAATCAAGATGTTAAGTCCCCACCAACCCTTAAACTTGGACACAATCGTATATCGCAACTCCAGTAGATATGTCATTCATAGTTGAAGCTTGCGGCCGCAAACAGGTCATCCAGCGCTTGAATGTTTCCTTACAACTGGAATGTTCAGTTAACTCCCAAAGTTGAATACTTCCTGTGGTTTATCTCAAAGGTAATGCCATTAGGGGGCGTTATTGGCTAAAGCGATCAGGCTTGCCACTTACAGTGAAGAAGGAGGGCATTCTTTTTTAGAAAGCATCCTTTCTATTGGAACACGCGTAATTATAATGAATGGCAACGATTGAAAGCTTGAATGAGACATTAGTCTCATTACTACTGAACGCATAGATTACAAGCCAAGAATTAATTTAAAGCAAACAATAGAACCAAGTGTGCCTCTAATATATGGGATATCGCGCATAAAATAGGAACCAGCACTTGAAGAAAGTTCACGCCGTCAAGCCGCATATAGTTATACTATTCAATAAAATTTGGGAACAGGATACCAACGCCAACGTTGACTTATGAACTATTTTAGGCATTTACGGCAATTCGGTACGTACTCTGCGTCATAGATTCAATTCATTCAATTTGCATCAGATCGGATATATAGTTGCCTTATTGCTTATAAGCATATATGAACACCACTTTATCAGATTAGCAAAGAAAACGGTCTCATGCCTATTAAGTTTATACAAAAGTTTTGATCAGCGACTTTTACAGGTGAAAATAATAGAAAAATGGGAAATACCAGTGTACATAATGGTTGAAAATCGATGGTCTTGACCTTTCTCTACATAAAATAATCAAACGTTCAGAGTTCTATGGTGATGCTGCTCCATCATATCCCAATTGTCGGCTTTGGATTCAACGGACTAAAAGTGGCGACACATGTTGATTGCAATTGCCATTTTTTGGCCCCTTGTTGCAAGAGTTGTCCAGGATATGCCGTTGTAGCTCGAATGGGAAGCTCTACTACATCCAGCATGCTCACCAGACATGGCGTCTCCTGGTGATGGTTATTATTGCATGCGGTGTCCTAGAATACAGGCAAGATTTGAATTTGCCGCCATTTGTGCGGTAAAGTACGGCAATCCAAAAAAGAAACAACTGACAGCTGACAGTTTAGGGTTAGTGAAAACGAAGCGTTTTCGTCGCTGAACAATATTTCAAAAATAATGAAAGCTTCGCGGCCACAGTTCGCCAATTTCGTGAAAAATATCGTTAGAATAATGATTTAACTTCGCCAACTGTGAACAGAGTAATTGGCAACACCAAATTTCCTGTTACAGGGTTATTCAAAGTCAAGGGCTGATGCCAACAACCTGTATTTTTAAAGGGGAGATCCAATGCTTCGTCAACGAAATTCACCCACTTTTATGCGAAATGGTCATCTGAAACTTCAATCAAAAAGTGCCTATACGCACAAATATCTCTATCCTATGTACGATATGATTGAAAAAAATTACAATTAAAAAGAAAATAACTCCAGTTTCTATTCAATTTAAACCTTGGGTAAATTTCGCGACATCCTTTATAATATATTGGAATTGAATCAAAGACTGTGGTTTGAATCCGACGTTCCAAGCGCTTGTGATCCCAAGTAAGATAATGTCATAAAATCACTCTCTGCGCAAATGGGCTACAAAAAAGAGCATTTTTTTTGGTATAATCGACTTTTTCACGGCTTGTTTACTTATTCCCTTTCACAGGCTTCGTCATAAAATGGCCTCAACTCGTTGGCTAAAAATGAATGAGGAAAACTGGCTTAATTGCGATATCTTGGACTTCTTTGTAGATGGCGCTGTACATGTCCTATTTCCAGCCGACCTTTTGATCAAAAATGATGATAGAAAGGGAAAAAAGTACCGATAACTAATAAGTGACTTACGTGTCACAATGCGACACTGTTATGCGTAAGTAATATTCAGCTCGCGGATTTTTTCAATTGTTTTGCGTTTTATTTTTGAAAAGAAAACTTCACTTAAGTTGTACAAGTATAATGGAAATGCAAATATTTATGTAAATATTTTATTACACATAATTTTTATGGAGCGATTCTCATCGAATAGTAGCATTTTCATGGAATTCATAAATGCAAAATGAAAATGCAACGATTGCATAAAATATTTATGAAACGGATATGATGGAATGAATGGATGGTCGTAAGTTATCAGTTTTATAGGCAATAAATAGGATAACAAGACCATGTATATGTTGTAGTAGATATGTATTTATGCATATTTTAATTGTGTTCATGTGTTTGCACATAGCGCATTCAATAAAATGTTAAAATAATGCTAACGTTGTGACAAAAACGTATAAGCAAACATTTACATAACTTATTAAATGACTCTTAAGAATGTTTAATATATAAAGTAAACCACAACATATTAATAGATTATAAGCCAATTAAATTAAGTTCATAAAATAATATTTAATGCTAAGTGCCCGAAGATATTTATTAAGGAGAATTTTCACACAGATCCTTCTGGCCATTATTGCAATTAGTATTAGTATTGTTTTGAAAGTATTCCTAACTATTGAATCGAATCGTAAATCGTTGGCAAAATTCTAACATATGCAGTTCACAATTGGTTTTATTGTTTGTATATAGGTGCGCCAAATAAAGGGAAAGTCACATCCAAAGACTGGAGGAAACTAATTTTTTGGAAAAAAAATAAAATTTGCAGAATTATTAATTATATGTGACAAAATTATGGGAAAATATTATTTTCCTATTATATTAGAGAAATGCGGCCATTCTTGCTGTGCGCCGCATACAGTATGACTGGTCCAAATTTGACCCTTAGAAATACCAAAGAAAAATCACTTAATCTTAAGCAGAGACTTAATCACTTAGGAGATTTAAAAAGCATATGATGTTTGGATAGTATTTCGCCAAAAAAATAAAAGAAGCAAACTGTTGTTCATAAATCTCGTTTGAATTAATACAGAATCAATATTTAAGTTGGAAGTATTGTTTTTTTTCCAAATTGGTAGCACTCTCACAGACATCTGTGGTGTTGTGCACTATGAATTTCTTCCGCCGGGCCAACAGTTAAATTATTTGAGTGTTGTGTGTCGTTGGCGTGTATCTATTCGCGAAAAGAGGCCGGAATAGATTTGAAAAAGAGAAAATTAGATCGGTCCTATTTTTCGGACGCAGTAAAGTAATACTTTGACAGAAAACCTCTTACGTACTTCACTAGATCATGTAGATTATAAACTATTCGAACGCAAAGAGTGAAAATTGTTGGAGGTACGTTGTGTGCAGTTTTGAAAAATAATATTTAAAATTTTAAACTTACTTACTTACTTATTGCAAATAGTTAGGTAGGAGGTAGCAGGAAAATTTATCACTCTATAGTCGAATTTATAATTAACATGAAAATCTTAATCAGCGGCTATTAATTTTTTCTTTGCAGAAGTACTGACCCCTTTCCTTCGTATCTATTCAACCTTCAAATAGATGAAAATCCAACTAATGTACATTTACTTGGGAATGCGTTTAAAGGAGAATAAAATCTTTGCAAAGACATGGGAAGAAGCCCTATATTTGAAGGGAAAAATTTATCCTACATATTTTAAAAGTTTTGACGCATCTGTCAAGACAAAGAAAACAATGTGTTGAAAAGTTTTCAGGGACTTTTCCTTTGAAAATAAAAGTTAGAATTTCTGCCGACATTGTTAGGAAGGATCCGCAACGCATAAGCAGTTTGATTATATTTTAAATGTGAAAGAAAAAAAAGGCGCATCTCTTCTTACACTAGGATGTGCTAATTGAGAGGATGCCTTGAAAATGGCTTGGAAAATTTAATTGAAAAGATTTCGATCTCAAAAACGCTCGTCTCGCCTTAATCGACCGTTCTCTATTGATGTCGCGAACGATGCAGCTTTAAATTGTTTCAAAGACAATTCGTTTGTGAAGACTATGAACCTGAAGACTATAAACATTTGTCGTGACATGTGTGGGTGGAAGTACGCAAATCGTCTTTAGAGATACTCGACCGCATACAGCGAAAAGTTCCGGTGCTCATGGGTGACGAAAGTATGTCCAAAACTCTTGATACTCTCGAGCATCGGCGTAATTTGGGTTGTATGGTGTTTGTGTACAGGTGCGTCCAGGGCAAGTGCTCTAAAGGGATCAAAAAAAGATGTCCACCGCGGCGTTTCCACCCACTCGTCCGAGAATCGCCTGCACATCGCGCTGGAACAATCTGCCAGTAGTGGTCCTTCTCACCGTGCCGGATCTCTACCTATAACCCTTGTGCTCGCAAGTATAGGAGACATCCTCTGAGTGGCTAGTCAACAGACAAAAAAAGGAACATCCACCAATTAACTATTTCGACACCTTATTTTTTTTTCAATGATTGCTCCCTAAGGGACGATTGATAGAGGGCTTTATTGATGGACGGATCGTGGAAAAACTTATATATTCACAGTGCAGATTTTCACATGACGCTAATACTCAAGAGAAACGGGAATGTGGAACGCTTCGCTTTATCACAGTCGTGATCATTGACTGTAGGAGATTGAGTATCTAAGGGCACGATTGGAACACTGCCGCCATATAAACGGGAATTGCAGTCTAACTTCGCCAGAACATAGGTGATGTAAGTGGGGAGGATATCGACTGGGGTGAAGTGTTTTTCTAAATTTTAACACTCTATTGATTAGGTCTTCTGTTACTTCCCCCACGCATGCTCAGGGAAAGAACGTCACTTTGTAGTCTTGTGTTCAAAATGTTGTAGTATACCTGAAGGGCTTTTCCTAAACTATGGCTAGCTCGCCGAAATTTGGGGGGTCCTACACAAAAATCTTGCCCTAGAGAATTTTTATACTATGTGTGTGTTGAAATGGAAATGTGTAATATACCTACTTCGCCAGCCAATGATCCATTAAACTATTCTAGTTGTTGTACATTTTAATGAGTAATTGGTAACAAAAAGAATAACAGGCAAATTTTAAGTTAATGTAAAATATTAAATTAAAATTAAGACTAAATACAAACTTAATTAACAATAACTCACCAAAACGTCGAATGTACATTCGTCGTAAATAACAAAGAAAATTATAATTTTTCAAAAAAAAATTTAATAATTTTCTTATTGCTGCTCGCAACTTTTCCAAAGGTTTCATTCGATCTTCCGATTTTCTCCTTTTTTTTTATTGCTTGACGTTGGCCGCGAAGAGCTCGAAAATGGATGATGAACGAATCATAGCATCTTCAGATTTTTAATTTCGGTTTTCGTTTTCTATCTCTTTCAAAATTCTTTTAAAATTTGTTTATGATATTTTCTTACTCCAATAGATTCTATGACTACTGGGTTATCTAGCCCTTGCTGCTTACACAATCGCTTGATTAGAATTTTTTCATTTTTATTTTGCACATAAAAGAAAAGTCAGCAAACTTCTTTTGTTCTAATGTTAAAATTTTTTCATCCAATTTTTTTTTTCTTTTCTTTCCTTTTTTTTTTACAAGCTGCCCAAAAAAATCCAAAATTGACTGACTGCCAAAAAAAAAAAATTTCCTCTTTTCTTTCTTTTTTTTTTCTTCCAAAGAAAAAGAATACTTGATTCAAAATTTTTTTTTGTCGTTTAAGTAATTCATTGCCGAATTCATTTTCTACAATGTCAAGTGTTGCCGTTTTTCCTATTTTTTTTTTGTTTACATTGCAACCACCGCAAGCTTGCATTTAGAATTGCATTTAAATAGACATTGTTGCTATGATCTTTTGCACAGAAGCAATTTGTGAAACTCTTATTACTTTTGTAATTGACTTGATTATGGACTTGAGCCTATGCAATACTCTTGAATATCGTAAGCGGTTTGGATGTTACCAACGGAATGAAAAAATTAGTATGTTTTATCTTGTGGTAATGTGAGTATTAACATTATCCTTGTCGTGGGCTTTTGTTGTAAGTTAAACATGACAGATAATGAGGAACTACATACAAACGAAAAAAAAATATATATGTATATATATATATCTTCAGGCAGAAAGAACCCAGTTTTTTTAAAATTTTTCTGCTTTTCTCTTCCTTTTTACATTTTTTTTCTTTTTTTGGTATTGCATGCACTTAGGTTCTGTAAAAAATTGTTGTGTATACCTACACAAATGAAGGCATAAATGTATGGCATCAATGTGTGCTTTCGAACGGGCCAGTATACATGTAACACATGTGTAGATGCTTTGACAAAAGTAAATTTACATAGATCTTGGCAGTATGCAAACACATACACATCGTATAGGTGTATTTGTATGTTTATGTTTCTGTAAATGCACGTTAACTATTCAGCCATTAGGTTTTTAAAGTAAAGTTTTGTTTCTATTTTTGTTTGAAAATTATCCAAGTAAATGTCATATCATCTACGTGAATACGTAGCTTTTCTCCCTGTTTAAGTGCCTACAAAAATATTAGGCCAGTACAAGTACAAGTTTTTCTGCATAAATAGAATTCAAAAAACAATAACAATGTATTATTTATTAACAAAGAGAGTGAGTAACTTCTTCTTTTAATCGGGAATAATTCTTTCGAGATGTTATGAACAATTTTTTTTCTCTTTTTTGTTTAATGTGCACATGAAGCATAACATATCCACTGACTTATCCAATCAAGTCGTCATTAAAAATATAGCGAATCAAATCTGCTTTGAGACAATTCCTACTGAACGCGAATTCGACAAAATGTAGCGAAAATTGGCACGCGCACCAGGACGATAATGCATCATCAAATTTATTAGACGCGCGATCAAGCAAAGTACAAATAAGGAAGACAATAGACAAAAGGCCTTGAAGAGCCATGCATATCTCTGTACATGTAGACATTATGCATGATAATTTAAAAATGTTAAGTTTGACGTTTATCTTCAAGCTACAAATTGCAAAATTCAACTTAATTAATGATTAAGGCCATCGCATCATTCTCAACACGGAAACTTCATCATATATAGAAATTTGCAATTGAAAATGAAACTTGAACTAGTGCGGTCTATCTACATCTATCTGCATGAGAATTAAAATCAAAATGGTCCTATGGCCTCTAGAGTTTATTCTTTGGCTTATCCCTGTCGTGCCCGTTTCCCAATGAAAGGGCGCTCCAA
>CCAG010010393.1:0-12248 GCA_001077435.1 Glossina morsitans morsitans | reverse complement strand
TTTTTTTTTTTTTTTTTTTTTTTTTTTATAGCATTCTACAGATTTTTATTTCACAAAATTCATTTTTTTATTTGCTTTTAAATAAAATTAAATGAAATAAAAAATGATTGTTGGTATCTTCTTAAATTGTAAATAAATTTTGCACACACCACGGACACATGTGCTATTGGCTTGTGTTTGTATTTGTTTTTTTGCTGCTGTTATATTTTTAATAAATACTTTTTCGTCTTCTTTTCCCCCTTCACCCGAACCAGCAAATGCGTCAAATATAAAACATCGATCCATTCACGGATATAATATCGACAAAATTAAGGTCTATCAAATATCTTCTTGTGTTTGTGCCGTATTCACGATCAGCGCAAGAATTCTGCCTACCGCGACTGCGTACATATTTATATAACGTGCAGTGCAGTTAAATGTGTTTCTCCGCCATTTACTCAATGATATTAATATAACTTTGATATATCACTTTAAGATGTAGGTTATCAATGATTCGGCCCAAGGTAATGTCACTTTTTTTCACTTGTTATACCCATCACCGAAGTCTGAGGGGTATATTCATTTTGTCGAAACATTTGCGACGCCCAGAAGGAAGCACCAGAGATCAGCATGAAATTCTGAATCGATTTAAGCATGACCGTCTGTTCGTCTGTCCGTCTGTCCATCTGTATAATGTCTGTTGTAAATAGGCTCCTGGCCGCAAAAATGAAGCTATCGAGCTTAAATTTAACAAAAATATTGGCGGGTCCTGCGACAAAAACTTTTGTTTTGAATATAGAAAAAATCAACTGCGTCCAGTCCATTTGATAGAGCATGGGAATTTTGCTCTTTTACTTCTTTTTTTTTTTTTTTTTTTTTTTTTTGGGGTATAGAAGATTCGGTCCCGACCAAATTTAATTTTCTAACTTGTTTACAATAGATTCGTTTTTGATTAAAAATTTGAGATAATTTGTAACTGTATACGTAACTATAGAGAAGAATCGATTCATTTATGTTTAGATAGTTTTGTATTTATAGAATGTATCTAACAACAATTGCCACAACATTTTTGCCATCTTTTTTTTTACGGTTAGCAATTTGTATAAATTATAACACCACTTAACACTTCGGTTGATATTTATTTTATTTATTTATTTTTATTTTTATTTTTATTTTTTTTTTGATTCTTTTCAAACGATTGAATTTTACAAAAATTGATAAAATAAAAAAAAAAGAAATAGTAAAGTATTTTGTTTCGTTTATTAGTCTAAATTTTTTTGTTAAATATCTATTTGAGTTTCTGTTATAATTACTACCCATATGTTGCTAATTAAATACGATTTATTTTAAATAAAAATATATGCGAGAAAAAAGAAATTAATAGCAAATAAAATAAAAGTCGAAATGCAGTTATTGCGGTAGATATAATTGAATGTTGAATATTTAAAATTTATTGAAAGTTTTTTATTATGATTAATATTTTCTTTGAATTTGACTTTCGGTTCCATTATTGATGACTTCTTGTATTATTTTTTTCGCTTTTAAAATTATTCATTTATATTAACGGACACACAACACGCCATATGTATACTATATATATTCTTGATCGGCCTAAAAACTACCAATTCGATTTAGATGGGTGTCTATCTGTCTGTCTCTTTATACTAAGTTTTTGGTAACGTTCGCGTGCGAAGAAATATATATATGTATATATATATATATATAATATTCTCAGTTAACAGCGATAAAGTAAGTTTGAAGAGGGACTCGCAGTAGGAAAAACTTCCGTCCTAGTATGACTCTAACACTGACTATAGACTATAGACATTAAAGGTAACGATATGAAACTTGGGTGAAAGAAATCGTGATTCACTTCCTTCTTCTACCAACCTCTGTAAGATGGGTCCATACTCATTTTGTTCTTTTTTTTTTTTTCGTAATATATGTAACATCCAAAAGGAAGCTTCGGAAACTGTACAAAGTATATATATTCTTCATCAGTGTGAAATTTTGGATTGATTCAAGCCATGTCTGTCTGTGTGTGTGCTTGTATGATTTGTATTTTTGGCACTCTCCTGGTCGCAAAAATGAGTTCAAGTTTGCTGGAGACATTGGAAATTTCTGCATGCAGGTTGGTATTGAAAATGGGTCAAATTGGTCAGAGCAGAAGCGCGCAGTGAAGCGTAAAATGAAAGCAAGTTTGTTTTTTTTAATTAAAATTTTTGGTTTTTGCTCATTACTTGGAAACTGTTAAAGTTAGAAGGTTGAAATTTCCCACAGCTACTTTACGAGGCACTTTACTCTCTAGGTCCAAAAATGAAACCAATCGGCCATGCCCACACAAAGTTACGAGTAACTAAATTTTCTTTTTTTCACTTTTTCGAGGTTTTTTTGCTTATTTATCATAAGGCAAACAAGATCGAATGTTTAAAACTAATTTGTACACTCCTCGAATGAAGATGTATTATCTGCCTAAAAATGGGTTAATTTTCAAATGAATATGACAGACACCACGACTGCTTCTTTCTTAATAATACCAGCGATATGGGTATGAAATAAAAGAACTTGGTGAGTGGAATGCGAAAAGCACTGTGACGGGCTCCGCCGCATTTTCGTTCATCAATTTTTACCATGTATGTATGAGCTTTTGAAGGCTTCATCCAGTTGGTGTTTCTTGGCTTCTTGTTAACATTAAAGTGAAGCTTATGAGTGAACACTTAATGTTGTATAACGAGAAGGGGAATATAAAGTTTTCTTTTTTTTTCTTTTTACACTTTAAAAAGTGGACTTGCTCTACTACTAAAACAATCATCAATTGATGAAAGGAAAACATAATGTGTACTTGTCGCTTGCATGGCGCTTGATATACGCAACGAAATTGAATTTTTATGATTTCCTTTTCGAATATAACTTTCATCCTTTAGACCTTTCACAATTGTTCGCAAATTGAGCGAAATAAGTTCACTATTATTGGTTGCCAAGCTGTTGCTAGTTCGCAACGGCTTAGAGGTTTACTCCCAACTCGGATCTATATAGCGGTTGCTAGTACATGAGTACATGCTTTCTCTTGCTTGTTTTTTCTCTTGCTTGTTCGTACCTGAATTGTGTTCTCTTTATTTTTTCTTCTTATTTTCTTTTTTTTTTTCGTTTACATTTTTTCATATACTTTGTAATGATTAATAATAATTTGCCTGTTAATTTATTTCAGTCAAACTTTATGTGTAAATAAATAATTAAATGAATTATGGTAAGGTTCTATTCCTGAGGGACACACACACACACACACACACACAAGATTTTTACCATTCAACGACGAAGCAACGACGAAACTCTGACATTTGTTCATGTTCTTGCAAATTGCTTTTCGCAGAGTTTAGTATTCACTGTGGCGCTTCACTGTATGCTTCATTCGTGTGCAATATGAATGAGTGCCTGAGTGTATATATTGGTCTTGCCTTTAATTGTTACGGTAAGAAAGAATTTCACTTCAATTTGTTTGAGTGAAGAAAAAAATTCACGACAGAGAAAAATTAAAGAAAAATGAAGTGAAATAATAATGAAAGCAAAAGAGAATAAAAAGCACAAGATATACACAAGAGCATCTTAACATACTAACATAAAATGTCGTGTTAAATAAAAGCCAACGACCGTGTTGTAATGTATACTGAACGCTTTCCTATTGTACGTATTCATTTGTTGTTGTTGTTGTTGTTATATTGTGTTCGTACACTATCATTCGTCGTCTGTCGCTTCTCGTCTGTCGTCCCACTTTTTTTTTTCACTCAATTGGTTAAAAGTTGGTACATCCGTCTGTACAAGAAATGCAAAATTTTCAATAAAATGTTAACAATTGTGTTGTTATTGCTTTGTGCTCGGCTACGATAAAAGTATGCAATAGCTTTTGATTTTCAGTAGGCGAAGGTGAGATGGAATGACGCTCGCCATTTTTTTAAGTCTCAATGCTTATACAGGTCCGTACGTCAGCAAACATGTCACATGAAAAAGCTTTTAAGTCTTAATAAATTTTGCATAAAATTTGACAGATTTACGAAAAAGTAATAACGAACAAAAAATAAAAAAAAAAATCACGCAAAAATATTTAAATAACGGAAAAAAATTAAAAACGAGAAAAACTAAAGTAAATCAGAACTTATAGATAAATGTAAATATATATTGTGAGGACGTTTCGTCCCTTTCCTTTGGCTGGGGCAGCTCAGCGGCCCAGGGAAGGAATAAAACACAAGAAAATTTATATTCGCAGTCACTTGATTCCTCTTTTATTAATTGATTACATTTAGTAAATTTCATCAGAGTTTATTAATTGTATTCTGCTGTCTTTTGTATTCGTTTTCTCTCAATCACTTTTATTCAATCGCGATATTCATTTGCCGATGCTCACGAAACTAGCTCGACTCCCTGGCTCGAGAGCCTAACTACGACTAACTTGAACTAATTTCCTCTATCCTATTCTTACCCTATACTTACACTATCCCCATTCTATTCCTATTCTATCTTAATCTATTCCTAATCTAGTCCTATGCTATTTCTTATTCTAGCACTCTCTAGCATATATATATATATGTATAATTTTTGTAAATTACATTTTATGTAAGACCCACACGATACACGAACATAATAAATATGCAGTCTTGCTTCCATTTCAATTTCGTAATCGACGCGGAGTGGAGAAGCGAAACTGGATAAAGCTTTTCACCGTCTTGCGCTTATCTACAATGTATATGCAGTTTCGGCAGATGTTATTAAGACAATAACAGATCAGGTACAGCCGGTCTCAAATGTGATTGTCAGGCGATGGGCAACGTCGATCATGACAGATAGGTTTAGAGGAAATGCAAAGCGAATTTCCTCTTTCTCTCTGATCGAGGCCGTCGTGTTGGATGGACGAAAGTTTGCTACTTCGGAAGTATCCGCATAAAGAATAAAAATGAGGAACTGCTTATTTCAAGCAACACAGGAAAGAAATGTGTTTGAAGTTTGGTAAGACGGCCACACTGGAAATCATTGGGTGATGCATGTTATTGACAAAAAAGAAGCGACGAAATCTTTTATACCCATCACTGTTTAGCCCAAAAAAAGACAAAAGAATTAGAAAAACAAAATTTTCATGCTCTATAATGTGGAGCGGGCGCAGTTGATTTCTTCTCTTTTCAAAATAAAAGTCTTTGTCGTAGAGGCATGTGGGCGGTGTGGGCGTGTCCTTTGAAAAGTTTAGGTTAATTCCAAATTCTTCTACAAATATTTACACGATATCTTCATTTTCGCTCACGGGGGAATGTTTACCACGAAAGTTGCAAAGTTGCGCAAACAGACATATGGACAGACGAACAAATGGGCTTGTTTAGATGCATTGGAGGTTTGTAATTGGCTTGTTTCTGCGTCTTATAACGGTATTGAAAAACAATTAAGTTTTTATACACTATAATAGTGGATAGGCGTGGTCAATTATTTCCATTTTTGTGCAGCATCCCCGCTAGAATATGCGTTCAAATTTTCATACATTTATTTTTATGAGCAAAAAACCAATATTTCATTGCTTTTGAAAAACGGAGGTGTTTTCATTTTACGTGGTGCTATGGGCGTGTTTTTCAACCGATTTGGATCATTTTCAGCACCAACCTGCGTGTAAGAACTTCCAATGTTTTTGCCAAATTTGAAGTCGAGAGCTTCATTTTTGCTGCCAAGAGAGTGCTTGCAACAGACGTTATATAGACGGACAGACAGACATGCTTCAATCGATTTAGCATTTGATGGAGATCATGGATATATATACTTGATGGGGTTCCTGATGCTTCCTCCTGGGCGTTGCAAACGTTTCGACAAAATGAGCATTCCTCTCATCCTTCGGTGATGGGTATAAAAATGTAATTGAAGAATACATTAATTATACAATAATCAATAATCTATGGCGCAGAGAGCATTAAAAACTATTCTTTCTGAAAGCCTTTCAATAATAAATAATTAAATTTTTGTTTAAAACGCTTTCACAATCTTTCTTTTTTGTTGTCTTGACGAAAGTAAATTTCAGAATTTATTCGTTTGCCAACACCTTCTCATTCATTATCATTCAGTTGTGATTATAGCTATTAGGTAGGGTGTAATAGTCTCGAATTGTCATAGGGAAACGAAAATGAATATCACGTATCGTCTCTTTTCCGATTCCTTGATGATGTTCCTTAATAGCACCTATTATGCAAACAATTTACCCAGATCACGTTGCTGATTTCATCCAATCAATTACTTAACAATGTGTAAACATTTAAGATGTCGGAACGTGTTCAAGCGATAATAGTTTCTAATATCTTTTCTTAACCTAAAACACGCACGACTGGATGAAGCGAAGCAAAAACAGTAAACCATACTTGCCTTAAGCACAAGGCATCATAGATTTTTTTGTTTCTCTTCTCATTTCTAAGCATATGAATGGGCCGAGACCATCAATATCTCTCTCTTAAGCCATAGGAGTAAAATTTCGGTGAATATTCATGTCTACACTTTCTGTACGTGCTCGTTCGTATTAATGGAGAGCTCACTCCCATTTTCAAACTAGCTTTATGTGTCTCGATGCACAATGTTAATCTGTTTCTTAGTGGCAGTGAAAGACGAGAATAGGAAAAAATCGATACAGTTATGATATGTTTTAGCTTTGGGTTTTTGCAAGCTTAGGGTCAATCGGCTTTTCATTTCTGTTTCTCTTTATTTTCTATGTGTAAAATTTCGTTAATGGAAACAAGGACAGCATCTATTAATATCGATCGATTTTAATCCGCCACTTTTCCTTTTCCCTCAATCAAAGTTGAGAAATTTGCTGTCAGTCAACAAACAGACAAGCGGAGCAAAATTGCTTTGATCTAATCTATGTTTTGATCTGGATTTAGCCCGCACGGTTCGGGAATTGACTACGAACAGAACAGAGGACTTTTTAGAATCAATTTTCTGACGTGGAATAAGACTGAACTTAAGAAGCAAGAAAATTGTGTTCGGCAGTGCCCGGATATTTTACATCTTCCGCCTCCGAAAGAAAATCAAAATTTCGATATTCTGTGGACGTGGCTGTGGCCAATACATCATTGAGAGCACAGAATACACAATTTCAGAGCAGATATGTTTTCACTATGCCCGTGTTCTCTGATCAATTTTGTCCATTTTCCATTCCATTTGAAGTTGAAATGCTTATTTTTGCAGCTGGAGTCGTGTTTATTGCATACATTGCGAAGACGGACAGACGAACAAGCTAAAAATCGTTTTAGAATTTTTGTGTTGATCAAGAACACACTGTTTTATGGAGTCACTGAAGCTTCTTTCAGGGCGCTGCAAACGTTTCCACAAAATGAGTATAACTACATGAGTGTAGCTACGTTACGTTACGTTAATAACAACAATATGCGAACTTGCAGTGAACTACAAAAGTGTTTCCAGAATATGAAAACTACTATAAAACCGACAAGGAAAACGGAATCATTCGGCGAAGAGCATACGCTAAAAACGTGATTGGCGAATTTATAAGACGAAGAGAAACGTAGACCTGGCCTGAGTATAAATTAGATCGGTACCTTTTTTTGTGTTCAACAATGCACTTATTTCAGAACGAATTGAATGAACAGATTAAAGTACTAAGAATTTGTGGCTAGCGCTGTTTCTCACCTCTCAGACAATTTTCGAATTCCATCTTACAAAGGTGCCCAGCTTTTTGAGGCTTTCCAAAAAGCACCTCATACTTGAGCGTCACGAACGAACAATAAGTTATCTAGCTCATCTGAATCGGATGGAGTAACACCTGCTAAAAACAGGGGAGAGGGCAGGACAATTGATTCCACTCGCTATGGTCCACATTTAAGGCACTTAAAGCACGGAAGGCATCGTCTTCCGTCATGACAATACCAGACTATACACTTCTTCAATGGCTATGCAAAAATTGAGAAAACCTTCGCAGGGAAATTATGATGTATTCATCGCCTAGTGCGGATTTCCTTCCGTCCGGTAGGATGCTATTTATTTCGCCAGCTGAAGAACTTTCTTAATGGAGCGATAATGATTGTGGAAATCACTTGACTCAGTTTTTCTCTCAAAAATCACAGATGTCCTACAAAACTGTTATAAAAAATAAAGTCTTAAAGCACTAGCAACTAAGGGTAACGGCTCTATTGAAGACTTTACCGCCCTTGAGGTTTGCACCCACGATCATTGATCATTGTTAGTCGAAACTCTTTACCTACCCACACTAGCCACTCAGGCGAATATTGATCAATATAGAAAATACTTGGTTCAACAACAATTTCCATGAAAAAAACGTCACGAACTCTCTCCATAATTTATTAATAATAACAAGCATTTTTTTGCAATTCCTCTTGCAATTTGTTACCTTCTACTAAGCCATGCTTTCGCACGGAGACTTGTTGTTGCCTCAACAAATTTTATTTTAATTCATTCTTTCTAATATTTATACTACGGGTGTAATGTGTTGCTTTCCTTTGAGCATGGTTATGGTGATGAGTGGTGGTCAGTCGGTACAACCATAAGATTCACCAATCGGAAAAACATTCACTAGGCTGCGGCCAGTGCTCTCCCATCTCTTTTCCCTTCCTTACTTGTCTTGTTTCTGACCGTCATATGGTACTACACGAATAGCATTGCGATGTTCGCCAAGTGATCGATCGCATTAAAAAAAAGAAAAAATTATTATTTATGAATACATTAAGCATTCATCTCATTTATTGTATCGCTTTTACGTTTAAGTTTCCTTTTGTTTTTCTTTTTATCACATTACGCATACGAAATTGCATACGAAACGAGACATAAATACATTAATTACATGAAAAATACAAAAAAAAAAAAAAAGCAAATTTCTTTAGGCACCGGAAGATATGTATCGATTATGATAATGCTACGGTCACACGTATTCATACATGTTATGCTTGGTGGTTATAAATGAGCATAAAGAAGAGGCAATATTTTTATATAACTAAAAATTCAATATTTTAAGTGTTAAATGATCCAAGAGCTCAAACCGAGATAACAGGGATTAAGTCGTTATAACGAAGGGCGTTAAGGGCAGATAAACAAAAATGACACTTGACTTAAAAGGGGATTAGAAGAAATCAATTAATTTTACTCCGAATGCTAATCACTTATATCTCGATTAAATCTTAAATATTATATTAAGTGCATTACTGTGTAGTTAAATATGAATTGCAGAATACGATTGATTGACTTATGAGTGGATGAGAAATATATATAAAGAGCCGTCAATTTTGATTTGCTCATTTTGCGATTGCTTGTATCCTTTGCAATACTCACACATACACTTGCATAATCCGAAATAAAAATCGAAGTATTTTTTTTTATTCACTAATTAACGTCTTATAGCAACAATCAATTCAGACTTTTACAAGGCCGCACAAAAATTGGTGCCAATATACTTATGAACACCGCAATAAGCATAAGAGTGAATATGAAATGTACGAAAACTATCGAAGCTATTTTTATTTTGTAGTAACCCACTTCTACGTCAGATTGCTATCATAGACTTACTTTTTATCATAAAATATTACAAATAAACCCTTTCGGGCTATATAGGGGGACTTTTACGGGGGGAGGGGGCGTTAACAAATTCCCTTTTCGATCGCCAATTTTATATATTATTGTTCAATAGTTGTTGTTGAAAAATTTAAAAAAATAGCCATTTTTCATACGGCCCCCTTTTCTAAATAAGGAGCCCACTTGTTACGTGGCCGAAATTGGGCCAAAATTCGTCCGATTATCTCGAAAAATTGCGATTTGTTGATTGAATATAAAAATACATGGACAGAGTGCACACAGACAGATAGACAGACAGCCAGGCAGGCAGGCAGATAGACGAAGGGATAAACTTAAACGGAATCGTTTTCCAAACCGCTTGGTATAATAACCCTTGCGCCTTGAGCCTTCGATGCGTCCGCACAACTAATAACACCATCTGTCTCTCTGCCAAAAGTAGGTTAAGGTATAAAATATGAAAATCGCAACGACTGCTTGGAAAAAGTGTTTGAAATGATTGCTTATGACCCGAATTTGGTTAGAAAGCAAAAAGTCTCTAATGCTCTTTTTCCTTAAAATGCTGTAAGGAATGGCCTTACACTAGCCTTGCCTTAAACATGCCAGTCGGTATATTGTTTTCGCGGAAGGGATCAACTTTGAATAAAATAGTAAAGTGCGCTACTTATTTCTTGTTTGCCTTGTATTGTATCCGTTTATGAAACCGGAATTTGGCCAAAGGTGCCACTCATACTATGCGTACTCGATGTAGATCGCTGAAGTTAGGTTTTTTTTTTTTAAAGTTTGGATTCTGTGCTTCAGCAATTTGTCCAAAGGGTATCCTTTCATATCGTAAACAGTGAGCAGAACCACATGTATAAGTTTTCTCTCATATCGTATAGGGTAATACGAACAATACGTATACAAGAGTCAAGTGCACTTAAAAGGCTTCAACAGCCTTAGTAGGCAGTTGTTACAAGGACAAAAACTCATTGACGAAGCGATCAGAATGCTGGAACAGCCTTACCAATCGAATAGAAATAATCGATTGTTTCTTTGCGTTTCGGTAAACTATTTTCGCAACAACGGAAAAACACGAGTTAACTTAAAGACTAGTAGTTCTTGTACGTGGGGTTAGTATGGAAATTGAGGCAAATCGATTAAAGAAGACGCCCACACACAGTACAACATAACCTCAGACCACCTGCGCTTTCAAAAGTAAAAAAAAAATTATTTTTTTGTTTGTTATCTGTCAAGTCCAGCCTTTATGCATGCATTTATATTCTATGGGTGGTCCTGTACCGCCTGCATAAAAATGGAAAAAATCCAGAAAAATGAAATTTCGTTCTTTTATAAAAACGTTTGTCGCAACCAAAAAGAAGCCTCAGAGACTACATGAAGTCTATATATTATTCAATGTTTTTCAGTCCATCTGTCCATCTGTCTGTTAATTGCTGCGGTGTGATCGCACAAATCTGTCTCAAGTTTGGCAAAAATACTGGAAATCGCTGTAAGTGGGTTGATATTGAAAGTGGGCCAAGTCCTAAACCGATTCTCGGTTTCTTGCTCGCAAACTGAAACATGTAAATGACGTAAATTTCTAGTTTTGTTCTACAAAAATAGAGTATGGAATTTTAGTTTTTTTCTTCCCATCAGTCGTTTTTAGCATAACGGTGATGGATGTAAAGGATTCGTTCGCACCCGAACGTAATTTTGTTTTTTATTGCACTCTACATCGCTTGTGTGGCATAAGGGCATATTAAGTTTATGCGGACTTATGGTTATGTTCTGTACATGCCCGCAAATGCATGTGACCCCAGCGGAAAATTCACTGACCCGAGTGTTAATGACAGAACCACGATTGAAATTTCAAGGAAGACCACATGATCATAATCGAAGATTCTAGGCGGAGAAGGATAAGATCTTCAACAAAGAAATGGATTTTGATAAATTGTGAATGCGTCAGCGTACGCTTTAGGTTAATACGAAGCCTCCCAAGAAAAGTGTTACTTTACATGAAATAAGTTGGAATTTCTGATGTAATGTAAGCTAATTTCCGACTTTCCTTTCTTAACTTTATATAGGATCTTTTTGGAACGACGATGCAGTCCCATTTGTTGTTTTTTTTTTTCTCGTTGATTATATTTTCATGGATTTGCATCATCCGTGGCGAGGGCTTAATAAATTAGTCCTTGGTTTCTAACACTCCTGGATTAATTGAGTCCTGTCTGTCTGTGCGAATGCATTCCACATACGCTGTACGCTGTTGTGCGGGCAAAAGGATGTCAAGTGTCCAACTGTCATATATTTTGAACGACTAGAGTTTCCTCCTGTGGTTGTAATAAAAATCGAAACCGTTTTCTCTATATAATTACCTTCACGTTTATGAAGTATCTGTAATTTAAAAAAAATCCACTGCAGTGGCCGAGTAGGCAAAGGATCATGACTAACAACTTGATGGTCGTGAGCTCAAATTTCAAGTGCGGCAGAGTTTTCAATAAAGCCGATGATAGACTTGGATGCTAGCGCTTTAAAACTTTAGTCTTACAATTTATTTCTCTGACTAAATTAATGCTAATAAATTAAACGAATTTGAATACGATCGTAAGCGGAAACGCGGAATCATAATTCAAGGATTTTTTAATTTGTTAGCTAACAGGTGAGCGTTATATGTTATCGATATTTATCGATATGATGGAAAGTCTTAAAATGATGTATACTTCTTTGCCACTCTGAGA
>CCAG010010381.1:0-23754 GCA_001077435.1 Glossina morsitans morsitans | reverse complement strand
AATAGAGGGATTCATGCTAGTGCTAGTTTCATTTTTTCACGGGACAGAGTTTGGCCATAGTGGCCTTTCAAAATTTGCTTATATGTTAGCCTGTATTATGTTAAGTATGGAAATTTTCAAAGTCCCATAAAAAAATTCTCCGAGCAAAATTGAATATAACCTGGACGTCGTTGGAAAGGCTATTAATAGAGGATTCATGCTGTGCTAGTTCCATTTTTTCACGGGACAGAGTTTGGCCATAGTGGGCTTTCAAAATTTGCTTATATGTTAGCCTGTATTATGTTAAGTATGGAAATTTTCAAAGTCCCATAAAAAAATTCTCCGAGCAAAATTGAATATAACCTGGACATCGTTGGAAAGGCTATTAATAGAGGATTCATGCTGTGCTAGTTTCATTTTTTCACAGCACAGAGTTTGGCCATAGTGGGCTTTCAAAATTTGCTTATATGTTAGCCTGTATTATGTTAATGTTAAGTATGGAAATTTTCAAAGTCCCATAAAAAATTCTCCGAGCAAAATTGAATATAACCCGGACATCGTTGGAAAGGCTATTAATAGAGGATTCATGCTGTGCTAGTTTCATTTTTTCACAGGACATGGTTTGTCCACAGTAGCTAAGCAAACTTTCGCTTTATTAACATCATTTATGACATAGTGTAAAAATACAGACTTCTCAAATATTAATTAATTTATATAAATCCATGCTTTGTTTATTATATTTTGTAAAAAAATTTTCCAAAAGTTTCATTTTGACTGAATTTTGACTTAAATCCCTTCGAGACTTCGTTTTATAGAATTCTGTTAAGGGCTTAACAGAGCTCTGTAAAAAATTTTGGCTTGTGTCTTTGCTAGTTATATTTAAATATAACTTCACACCCTTCAATATTTGCTGCTGACTTTAGAAGCGTTTTTGTACACTGTACTGATAGATGCGCACATTTATATAAATGCGATTGATTATATATAGAAGTAATTCAAACTTACACACCATAAACCCCGAGGATAAAAGAAGGTTCTTACATTTTCAAGTAGTAATATAAGCAGGAAATAGCGATAAACCTTTTACCAGAAGTCGCATTAGTTTGTAAATAATCGAGCTCTTTTTAGGCAAAAGCATGCTCTGAGTGACTTCATGATTTCTTTTTATGGTACCGGCCATGAATTATTAGAAGAGTTTAAGCTAGGATTTCAACAATTAATTCTCTGAGTTAACTTCTAAGAGTTTAACTCAAAGATGAACGCCGTCCATTACGCCAGTCAAAAGCTAATCCAATCACAAATAAGCCTAGGCCACCTTATCCTTAAAATAAGTAATAAGTAAAAGAGCTATATATGTAGGGAGGTCATTAAATACTCTACACCACCTCATAGTTATTTATATAACGACTTTCCAAAATGAGGTGTTATCTGGGAAGTGGTAGAAAAGGTAGACCGATCGGAACCACTTTCAAATGGGCTCGTCTTTAGATCAAGGCACGTCAGTGTACCAAATTTTATTAAAATATCTTAGAAATTGGGATTTGTACGTTGTACACAAAAAAGCAGAACGTGCAGACAGACAGGTCGATAAGGCCTTCTTGTGCATATTTCCGCGCAAACTTAATGCACCCTTGCACCACGAGTGGAGATAAACGAAGAAAGTATATTTCTGTAATATTGGGTAGAGTACCCATGGAAATTTTTTATCGTTTGCCTATTTTAGCTTACGGCAAGTTAGAAAAATCCTAGAAAGAAACAGAAGTGTTCTCAATTCATGTTGCATCGTAGGCGTGTCCCTTAGCCGGTTGGCTAAGCCTGCGCGCAAGGATGTTCAATGTTTCTACCAGTTTGCAACTAATAAGCATTATATTTGCGGCCATGAGAATGCTGACTACGGGTATGACACAACTAATAAATGGACATCGATTCAGAACTTGATGCAGTATCAATATTTTATATATGCGATTTAATGCGGAAATATTTATGAAAAATAAAAAATTATAAAACTATCGTTTTCTTGGGTAACAGCGAAATTTGCCGATATTCTTTGAAAAGAAAAGAAAATGTTAACTTTGCTTTTTTAAAACTTTAAGCAAGCAAGCCTAAGTCACTCCCACTTTTCAGAACGATGAAGTACACTTTTTAGCGTTTAGCTCATCTTAATTAATCTTCATCTATTCGGTGGATTTCTTAACCTATTGAAATTCAATTTTATGAGGAAAAAGTAGTAATGTGCCCGCACGACATACATTATTTCTAGGTTTATTTGCTCGAAACTTGCCCAGCCTTCGATGAGTCATTATAGCAACATACAACTTTTCTTTACTTCGCGTGCTAACCTTAACTTTAGTGTTACTAGATTTAATAAAAAAAATAAATAAAAAAAACCTTCCTTACCTTCTTAGAGTTATCGAATTTATAACATTAACTTTTAAATCCAGCTAACTTTTAACTTCTTAAGTTCAATAATATACCGTAAAGCCGTTTAGAAAATTTACCTGGAAAGATAAATACAATTAAAATGATAAGAAATGATAAGATATGAAAAACAGAAATAAAACATTACAATAATATATTGTTAAATAACAGTGTCAAAGAAACCAGATTTATCCATCCGGATATAGCGTTAAGTACATACACATTTTTGGTCAACTTTTGGAACTTTTCATCTTCTTTTCTGCAACCGGACCGTTTGTCTAACCTTCGTCCGCCCAGAATTGATATGGAAAATTAGCAATAGTGAGTTCATAGAAAAATTTTAACCTCTGGCTATAAAGATAAAAACAATATTATGTCTTAACGTGGGGTATAAACGATTCGAACCGAAGTGACACATGATTATCTTACTTGTACATATTTCTTTCTACTAGTTCTTGCCCTCTTATCGTTTTCATTCAAGATTCTTATATTTTTCTGTTTTGTGTACTTTTTAAGAGCTTTTAATATATATTATTTAATTCTTTCACTATTTTAATTATTTTAGTGGCAAAATTTAACACTTAAATGCCATGATTAAAAAAGTAGAACATGTAAAAACGCTGTCTATTCTGAGGAGAAAATCTCAAAGCCAATTAAGAGCATATCCGCATCACACCTTCAGTGCTAGCCCTATTTCTCTACCGTCACTTGTGAGACGTTATGATCAATTTCAATTTTTTTAGCTATTAGAAGAACGAGAGAGCGACAAATTTGAATAATTAGTCCTGGCTGTTAGTCATTTTAAATCACAATTGCC
Organism: Glossina morsitans morsitans; assembly: GCA_001077435.1. Taxonomy (NCBI): domain Eukaryota; kingdom Metazoa; phylum Arthropoda; class Insecta; order Diptera; family Glossinidae; genus Glossina; species Glossina morsitans. The sequence continues at coordinate 20,540 of CCAG010010381.1, read as the reverse complement.
GTTTAGGGATGCTACTATCGAAATTATATTTCGTTTCTGCGAATTTATTTTCGCAATAGTTATCGTTTTATTGAAATTAATCTTGTTAACATCCATTTCTTCTTTAATTTAACAAAGGTTTTAAATAAAATTTAAAACATACTTTCGCGGCAGCTTTCGCAGTAACAAGTTGCTTTAAAACACTTAACTAGTACTGGGTAGTCTCAAGCAGGTCGCAATTTTCCTACTAAAATAAACAGAAGAAAGCCTTATACTCGGGCAAGACTAACTTTTCTTAAAAGCTGTCTTGTCGAAGGAGGTCCGAAAAATAGACCCTTGTAGTCCAGACGATGTGTATACGTATTTCAAATTACTATTTCATACACCATCATCACAAAATGTTAAAAAGGCAACTTTGCTCTCCTGTTCAGAAAAACATTTTGAATCGATCGGTATCGTGGTGTGGGGTAGAAAAATTCTACGCGCCCCTCAATGGGAAATATTACTTACGGACTACGATTGAAATTTGAAACCAATCGATTGATGGTTGAGAACTGAAAGCGCTTAATATACAGCCAGCTTGAATGAAATAGTTTCACAGGAAACGTGCTTAAAGTTTTAAGTTTGAGTTCAATCGAAACTGCGGCTCTGTGACACACGCAAGCACTTCGACCCGTCACAAACACCTCTTGCGTATTATTTTTAAATATTAACGGGATCCTTTAAAGCAAAAAAATAGCTGGTGAAAAATTAATTCACAAGATAGCATAACGGGTTCCCAAATGTAATAATTAAAGCATATTCGATTTTGAAAAAGCAAGCTTTTGTCAAAAAGGAAAATCAAAAAAATACGGACGGCTAGTTTTGGTATTTTTCTTTGCTTTGCTTTTCTCTCAGAACAACCTAAAATAGTTTTATCTCTCCTCTTGCGTATCTGTTGCAAAAAGATATATTAGACTTGCCAATTCGTTTGAAATCGATGAAAATACACAAAAGTAACCTCTAAACATAAAATTCCGAATCTACTTAAGTGTGAAGTTTTGTTTGCAATGAACAAAAAAGTAAGTTGAAAGCAACTTAGGTTAAACAATGATAACCTCCGAATCAGCTAATACCACTGATGATCAGTATGTAAAACATCGGGATTATCGGTTTGAAAAGTTGATTGATCATTTTTGTGACCTAAAACAAAGAACCAAAGCACAGTCGAAAAATATTAAAAGGATAACAGGTAATAACTTGGAATCTGTAGTCGATGTGCGCAGCGAACTAAAATTTTCAACAATTTATGCTTTACTTCGATTACTCTTTTAATTGCACTTTAGTGCCATCACTGGGCATTTTTTTTTCAAGCAGAAATACATACTCAAATTAAAGTCTTACTAAAAAACTTTACAACAAAATGAAAACAAGTTTGACAAGAACTTAGTTTCGCTCTTTCGTAAAGAAACTTAAGTTCATTTGCAAGAAAAGCAAAGCAAAAATAAATTCTCGTTGGACAATAACCGAATTGAGAGCTTCAAAGCACAGTAAATCTGTAGTAAATGAAATTCAACAATAAAGCAGAAGTTTAACCTATTCAGGGACATGCGAATTAGTTTAACCTTTCTTTTTTTTATGAACTGAAACTCGCCAAATATCAACGATGACGTCGTCTATTTCGAAAACAGTGCGCAAAACGCTGATTCAATATTGGAAAATCCTGATTAATCATTTATTGTACTATTCGCTCAATAAGGTAGTGGGTACGGAGAGGGTAACAACACTGTACATTTTCCGGGGAAAAAATGGTTTTTTACTTTTTGCTTAATAGGCGCTTTGAATCTTTTGAAATATGTGGGAAAATATTGATTATCCGCAAAACTTTTTTGGTTGGAATTTCGTGTTCTTTCCTCGACAAAACTACTTTTAGGACAGCTTTAGCCCAATGCTTTACCTAATACACTATCTTATCTTCAATACCCAACTATCTTCATTTAAAACTGATGCCGAACAAAAGGAGCAATTTAAAATCTCTCTATGTTTTGGCCAAGGCATTAGAAGTAGTGGACGAAGTTTTTAACATTAATTATAACATTACGCATAACTCGAATTTTTTTTTTTTCATTAAACTTTTTTACTGTATTTTCTCGTACTTTTTCTATAGACTAATTTAAATATTTTTTATTAATAAATGAAAATGCCAAAAATTGCATTTTCCCGTGCCTATACTATATATATATATATTCGTATATATACGAATGTAGGTAAAATGATTTTTTTGCGTTTGACGTAAAGTCTCTCAGACTGATAGCGCTTCGCGAGAATAGCTATGGTAAGGATATGTTGTGTGTTGTTTTCTGAAATAATACGTGCGTACTTTTGAGTAGCGTAAGACATTTCTAAACTTCTACTCGTCTTGCAAAGTTCAAACTCGTAAATTAGAGATACAACACAAAATCTAGTCAGCGTCGGTCCCTTTTTTTTTCTTATATCACCGATGCCCAAACAATATAATAGGTTTAATAGCATTGAACAACGCTGATTGCGTTCACAATTTCGCAAGTTCACAATCGGATTCCTTTTTGAATAAAAGAAGTGCGAGTTCAAAATGAAAGGCAATTTTGTTTCATTAAATCGAATTAAGAATAAACACTACATGTGTCAAATGTGATGTATGTCTCCCTTGTATAAGTAAATTGACCGAGTCGGTTAACCCATTCGACGGTTTGTCTTGTCGACGGTCGTAATGTGAAAAATGTTTAAACGAAAAGCTGAGATGTAAGTAAATATATTTTGAAAACTGTTTTACAGATTTAGTTTAAAAATTTGCATTTGTTCACAAAACCGCTCTAGATCATCAAAAATGGGAAATCTAAAAAACCCATATATTCAGTACACTTTCGCGACAACCCATAGCGGATATCAAATTTAGTTCGATTTTAGTTTTAGTACTTTTGGAGATATTTTGGTAAAATTGGATAGAATTGCCCAAGGACGAACACTATTGAAAATGGTTCGGATGGTCCACTATAACGCCTTATTCTGTGAAGTCGTTATGCGGAAAAAAATTTTAATTTTCAAAATTTCTTAGCAAAACTGGCTAAGTGATAGTATTTGGGTATTCTAAATTGATATGAGAACTTCGCACCGGCTGGGGCAATTATGGAAGCCCCTCTCATGTAGCGGAAACTGAAGTTCATACGACAAAAAGGTACAATGTTCCTTGGTCCATAATGAAAATTATATTATAATAGTAATTTAACATAAAAAATTAACTGTACCAAATTTGGAACATCTCGGCCGGTTTTTGAGATTTCATCCTAATAACGTTTTTCACGAAAATTGATCTGTTGTAGAGTAGAAGAGTCCAAGTTTTAATATGTGGTGATGAAAATTGACAATAAATAAAAAAAAGTATATATATTTTCGGCTAACGTAAGATTTGAAATCAGTCCGCCTATGCGCTCGCCTGTCTGGTGAAAACTGTATATGTATATATTCCTACATCAAACGCGGCCGCTTTTTCTGAAATTTTTGCGACAAATTTATGTTTTCGCCATCAAACCGTAGTGCTCATATACCTTATCTTTTACTTCGTACATCATTTCGCAATATCTATACTCAAAAGCAGGATATATTTCCATACTTTGTTATGGAAAACGCGATTTTATTTGAAATTCACAAATAACTTTCATTGTAATAATCAAAAAAAAATTATAATAATAGAGTAAGGTCGACTATTAGGTACTCTACACTACTGCGAACAATGTATCTTTTTACTTATATTTGTAAAAATTACATCATTCTTGAATGTAAAGGCATATTCCTTCGTAATCCGCCAGCCCAAAACCGCACTGTCTGCATCAAGGCGGCTTGGTGCCAAGGAAGATACGCATTTTGCGCCATTCGACTCTCCAATCCAGTTAGCTGTTTCGCGGGCGATGATGTTGATGTTGTTCCACAGTGTCCTTGCGCTGACTTTCTGCGGCTGGGATTAATGCGATGCATAAGGCTTCTTGTTTTCTTATTGATCTCACAATTATGATTTTTTAGTGTACATATATTAAGTGCATCCAGTAAGTCAGTTATATATCAAAGTCCACTGCTTTTTCTGTTGAAACACGAATAATTATCCAAAATATACATCCATAAAAGCGCGTTATTATTGTTTCACAATCCGAGCCTCCGTCCCAATGTGCCTTAGAATAAATTGGAAACAAATTCGAATTAAAGTTTTACTGTTCATTGTGAACGTATTAGTACAATGATCTGAACGATTTTTGGATTGAACTTACAGTTGATTATGACGAATATTTGGGTAATAGATTTTCCAAAAAATCTCCACTGCATTAAAAGTAATTCAACAAAATTGTTGGTGTTTTTTCGAGATTGTCCCAGTTCTTTTTTTATTGTGGGCTTGTATGCAAACAGATTACAGGCATTTTTATATTTGGGGTGTTAATTGATCAAGAAAAGCTTGCACCAAACTTCAACTTACTGCCTTCGCCTTCAAAATTGTGACGATTTGACAAAAAAAAGGGATGAAACTGATCGTTTTTGAAATAAGTGTATGTCACCGCCATCTCAGAAAGCAGCCTAGGCACAAAAAAACTGATTGTAGATGTTCAAAGGTAACTTTATGCACATAACAGTTACCAAAAATTTTGAAAACAGCATCTGCACTTGTCGCAAACTTCCAACTACTCTCTAACTAACAGAATTTCGCGAATAGGTAAAGAAATAAAAGCTTAATTAAAGAAAGTAACAGTAATAGCAATAAAGCTAGCTGCCTATTACTTTAACTGCGAATAAGATTAAATTAGAAATAAAAGACAATGTTTTTACAACGATAGGTAATGCAATACGGATGAATTATCGGGCGTTTTGGCTGGTCGGTTGGCTGACTGGCTATCTGTTTACTATGCTACTCTATTTGTTTACACTCTGTTTGCTATTTTTCTTTTTCTTCCACAAACTGGTTGAAAACAGGTTTCGTTTTTATTAAAATTATCTTGTTTTGTTTTTCTCTTTTGTTTCTTTTCTTCTAACAACGCTACCAGATCTTGTGGCAATAAAATTTGTAAAATCTAATAATAATATTCGGAAATTCCTTTACTGAATATAAACAATAAAACGAACGTCCTTCGTTGTGTAAATCAAAACGAAGGAATGTTTGCAGAATGCAAATAAACTTTGTGGTCACCACCTGAAGAAGGAAATATATTTATTTCGCCGCAGAACCGATAACGTCAAAAGGTGAGAAGTTATATTTAAATATAACTAGCAAAGACCCAAACGAAATTTTTTTTTGCAAAGCTCTGTTAAGCCGTTAAACGAAGTCTCGGAGAGATTTAAAGTCAAAATACGGTTAATTTAGAACTTTTGGAGAATGACGTTGGTAAAGCGAAAGTTTGCTCAACTGCTGTGAGAAAACCATGGCCTGTGAAAAAATGAAACTAGCACGGCATGAATCCACTATTAATAGAAAATAGTGACCTTTCAAACTTTGCTTATATGTTTACCTATATATTGGTATTCAAAAGTACCATAAAAAAATTTTCCGAGCAAAACTTAATATAACTTACACATCGTTGAAGGGGCTATTAATAGAGGATTCACGCCGTACTAATATCATTTTTCCCCAGGACATGGGTTGCCAACAGTAACTAAGCAAACTTTCTCTTTATCAACCTCATTTGTGATATAGTGTAAAAATGTTGTCCTTTCAAATATTAATTAATTTACATTAATTAATTTACATTAATTTAACTATATTTGGACTTAAATCCATCCGAGGCTTCGTTTAATATAATCCGTCTAACGACTTAACAGTGCCCTGCAAAAAAAATTTCGTTTGGGTCTTTGCTAGTTAAATTTAAATATAACTTCACACTCTCAAAATAATTCTACCCGGCTTTCCTAAGAGAAGACGTTAAGTGTTGATTTGTAAACTTTTCTCAATTCGAGGTTTGCGGTTACGTCTTATGCTGAAATGTCCGCAGAATAATTTTCTGAAGAGGTACTTTTGCTGCTTGATTTGGAACACTGTGTTTTTGAACCGTAATCTTATGAATCCAGGAATTGTTACAACGATGAAAGGTCAACGAAATGATCACGGGGCAAAGCTAACAGCAACCAGCCAACCAATTGATAAAAATGAATTGGTATTTAAGATATATTTTACCATTCCCTGAATATAAGCGCCTCTTTCACAAAAAGACGGGTAAGCGGAAATAAATTCCATACTTGATAGTGCGAAAGACTTTTAAATTCTGAGTATATTTACGTATGTCCGCTCGAGATTAACACTATCAAGGTGACGATTACTTGCCAAATTAACAAAAAATTGTCTATATCCTTATATTTCAATGAAGGGAGTCCAAAGTCTCTAAACCGGATAAATCTTTTTTAATTGTTGTTATTTAAACTGTTAATCATAAGAATAATGCAATGGTAGTGGCGGCCCTTTAGAATGTAACATTAAATGTCACGAGCAGATAAATAAATGAAAAATATTAAAAAGGAATTCTACTTATCAAAGCGGAGAAATAAACGATGCAAGTTGTTTACGCTTTGAAAATTTCTTCGAATATATGTTATGGAGAAGTATGTGTCGCAGACTTAACATTTTTTAAAAGCTCGGCATTTATTGCAACGGCTTTTGTATTCTATTATTTTCTCTTATTTCTTGTAATTAAAAAATGCAGATATGAAACAAATGATTACGTTTTCTTAATTAAAGAAATTGATTCTGAATGTTTTGGATAATTTTCTAACATACGCATAAGCCAACATATGCATGGCATTGCTAACGAACCGTCGATTTTGAAAGTGAGTCTAGTCCATTTTTTGGTATTGCGAGATATTTCTTCGTCATTACGATTATTTCAACAAATTTACAATTGTTGGTAAACATAATATACATATTTGTTGTGTTTGGTGGTATTATTCAATGAGGTTTATAATGCCGGGTAGAAGAAATAAAGGTTTTATTATATTAAAATAGTCATGCCTTACTTTCAAAATTAATGAATTACTGTAATCGCTAATTAAAGGAATAATATTTCAGTTGTATCAGACTTATTATAAGATTTTATTCAATTTGCTTTCTTGACAAATAAACTTTCAACTGATATTTCGCGCAATAAAAATAAAATGTTGTTCAATTTTTTTTGATGCAGTATACACTAGACCAGTTCACAATTTCTCCATAGACATTTTCGTTTCCTTCTGCGTTGAAAAAAATTTTCGTTTGTCACCCACGTGTTAAAAATTCAGTATGTTTTCGGCAATGTCGTATTACTATATTATAGTAATCCAAAACCATATTCAAGAAATTGGCGTTCCGGATTGCCATTTTTACCACTTCGAAATCATGATAGTTTGGTAAGACTTAATGTCCTAACAAATTGCCATTTTTACCGCTACAAAATTGTGATCGTTTGGTGACAATTAATGGTCTAGCAATGAAAGTTTGCGATCAATAAAATTTATTTTATTGTAACTGGACTGGACTAAGTAATTTACGCCCACATTAACATTAATTTTATGTTTCTATTTTGGCCAGTACACGTACCATTATAAACTACACTGTATTTCTGCCCTGTAACCCATTCTGGAAATCTTGATGCAGTATACACATGTTCAGCTTATAATACGTAATTGATACGATTTATTTCAAATTAATATGAGCTTGCAATATTTTCCATGTAAAAAAATTTACAATAGCCTTAATAGCTAAAACTTCCATCATTTTTTTGACTATGAACTGTTTCCAGATAAAAAGCTTATTATAAGCTTTATCTATAATTATCATTATGTTCATTTCTCGCAAAACCGAATCTGCCCTACTTTCAAAATAAACGACTCATATATTATTGCTGAACACTGCTATCCCTTAAGTAAACATACCGTGAATAAAGTCGTCTTTTCTTATAGTTATGAAAAAGTTTACATCTATAAAGACCGTCAACTGATGAAAATATGGTTTGGCAAGTCGTCATAATGCTGTCACGGCTATAGTTATCCCAATTGACCCATTACGTGTAAGATTATCTAGTAAATTATGTCTAAAAAATGTATTGACAAGATAGCTGTCCAATTCCAATTCCAATTATACGGCAGTCATATAAAACATCGCTGTAAGGGGGCCGCAGATTAACTGCGATATGTGTCGTATTCGCTGAAATCGTGTCAAAAGCGCACACGTATGAAAGCTCCGAAAGACCTCGTGCTTTTATAAATAAGCCTTATAGTAAAAGATATGTTAAATTTATGTGCATGTACGTAACATCCGGTGGTGAGGGATTAAGAAAGTCTCATTAATGTAGCGATAGATTGCTTTTCACTTAAATTTGTCTGCCTGCGCGTCTGACGTACGTCTTACAGGCCGCAGTTTTTGCGATATACGGACCTCGGGTCGGACAATTTTTGCGACCAGTCCTATCGTTTTTGGACTCACTTCCTTATATAAGCAATGTTACAAAATAAAGACTTCATTTTTATATATAGATTTATTTTTCATTTCATAAGATATATGTAGCCGAAGCTAAGTACAGTACATTTTATACACCCAGATCTTTGGTAGCTTCGAGTAAGTGGGTTAATCGTGGCAGGCAAAGAACAATGCGTCCCACAGGTCACGAATTCGTAGTATATTATATGTGGCTCCAACCAAAGGAAATAATTATTAAACAATACTACCAATAAAAACTAATGAAGTTTTTCATTACCAGAACGTTTGGTCATAAAGCAAAAATCGTTAAGGAAATGTTAGTAGCACTGATTTTCATTGACACTGTTTAAAACCAGAGATTTCATTGCTTCAATCTTAATTACGATAGACGAAACAAAGTGGATCGTATCCTGGGAAGCCTCAAAAGACTCGATGTTGGCCCTGAATCCATATTCTGCCAAAACGAAGAAAAGAATTAATAGCTGGCAATGGACGATAAGTAGTGAAATTGTTACTAATATTGCGGAACATTGTTTTTTCATAAAAAAGCTGTAAGTTTTAAATTAATTATTGCATCAACACTCAAAATAGTTATTACAAAACCAAACCATTACACTAAAGTAATGTATATTACGTTTAAGAGTTTTCGGATCTAATAAAAAAGAGGATTTTACGGAAAACGATATTGCATTTCATTACTGGGCGGACCTTAGATTTTACAACTTAACTAAAAAGTACACTGCAAACCAGTTTCATTCACAAGAGAAAGTAAACACCATTAAAACTACGAAAGGAAAAATTTAAAACTCTCAAGTATTCTATTCAATAAAGTACAACCACTAAACGATTAAAAAGCCTTAAGGTTAACACATTTTCCTTACTGCGCGCTTCTGCTTTGAGCAATTTGGAGCATTTTCAATACCAATCTGCGTGCAGAAACTTTCAATGTTTCTACCAAATTTGAAGTCGTTATATTCATTTATGCGACCAGAAGAGTGCCAACAATACACAACATGCAGCCACATAGACAGACAGACATGGCTAAATGAAGTCAGAATTTTGCGCTGACCAAGAATATATATACCTTATAGGGTCTCTGAAGCTTCCTTTTGAGTTTTACATATATTATGGAAAAAACAAAATTAGTATACTCCCATCTTGCAGTGGTGGGTATAAAAAACTTATTCTTGGAACATTTCACAATACAGTTAAGTAAGGCTGCATATCTAATAACTGTTTGTAGACATCATCCCGCATAAACGCTGTGAACTGTTTAAACAGTGTTGTTGCAGTGTGGTTAGCTGGTGTTTGTTTTCCCAATTCATGTATTTCCACTTTTACTATGAACAGTCACACTGTCTGCTTTCTTTTCGGAAAATCATCGACAGGCGCCCAGCAGGGCTAAAACCCACCCTCCTATTCCCTACCCTGTGGCACGCCCGTTTAGGTTTACCTTCACAGGGAGAGTAGCCGTTTAGGCACTACTTAGAAGCCCACGACGACGCTCCTCGTGCCTTTGTTTTCTCATAATGTTTCCGGCGAACACTTCTAGCATCTTCATATTGGTCACGAGATTGTCGGGGAGAGATAACACTCCAATTTCCGTCTGTAGTCTCTGTCGTTCGTTATGGTATTTCGGATAGACAAAAAAAACATATTCAGCGTCTTCGATGCACTCACAAAAAGTACAGAATACGACCTGCTCTATTTTAAACCTAAACAGACATAAAGCAACCATGGCCGCTAATTAGCTATGTCAAATAAAAGTCCACCTAACCTTGTTGCCTATTCACGCAGGGCCGCAGATCTGGTATGAGCCGGTGCGTCCATCTATTCTTACTCGCTCTGCTCCAGCCAATCTTCCACCAGTTGCTGCTTTGACGCTGATTAGCCGTTTCAGCCGACAATCTGTAAAATTCAGCCCTATACATACTTTCGTTACATCGCAAGTCGATTGGTATCATGCCAGCGATACGCAAAGCCGCACCTTCCAACACTGTCGGATATGCCGCGCACACCCCTAGAGCGTATAGCCGGTATGCTGATTGGACGTCTCTCGTGTATGACGGTATATCGAGCGCCTTTTTACACACCGAAGAGCCATACATTATTGTCGCTGTTACCACCTTTGCGGTCAGCTTTCTAGGATTGTGGCTAGCGCCCCGCAAGTTTGGCAGTAAGCGCGCCAACGACTTTGCTCCCTTCGCTGCCGTTTCCCTCGTGTATTACAGATGCTGTTTAAACGAAAGTCTGCAGTCGATCATCACTCCTAGGTCTGGCGTCTTGTGATTGTATCCCGGTATCTCCCACTTGGAAAGTCACTTTCGCAATCTTCTTCCTAGAAGAGATTAATACCGCTTCTGTTTTTTCTTCCGCCAGATCTAAATCCACTGGCCGCAGCCACATCTTAATAATGTCGGCGGTTTTATTCGCTGTAGTAGTCATTCCTTTCAAAGTTTTTGCCACGATAGTTATCGTTATATCGTCAGTAAAACCCACGGTGGGTGCTCCCTGTGGGAGATGTAGTCTCAGGATATCGTACATTACATTCCACAATATAGGGCCTAGGACTGACCCCTGAGGTACCCCTCAAATGATCAGCCGTTCTCTGTACCATTTATCCGTTACATAGCGAAGTTTCCTGCCAGTAAAGTAACCAGCCACAACATTTATAAGATACGGTGAGACTCTTCTTTCTTGTAAGGTTATGAGATAATACCAGTGTGCTGAGTTGAATGCATTTTTAATATCTAATGCTATTACTAAGCAACACTTTTTTTTGCCTTCCATCCCGCGTGTTCTTTTTATCGCTTCTGCTGAGATATTCGTAACCATATTTATTGCATCCATTCGACTTTTCTCTTTCCTGAAGCCAAATTGAAAATCCGACAGACCTTTAGAGCTCTCCAACGGTTCTTCTATACGATTTTGAGTAATCCTTTCATACACTTTGCCTGTGGTATCCAACAGATAAATAGGGCGATACGCTTCATGTGACGGCTTATTTGGATTTGGCAGCAACACCAGCGTTTGTTGTTTCCACTTAACTGGGAAAATTTGTTCTCTCAAACATGCGTTGAATGTGCTCACAAACATAGCAGGCCTTGCCAACATGGCTTGTTTTATAGCGCAGTTTGGGATGCTATCAGGATCCGGCGATTTCTTGCCTTTTATTTCCTTTGCAATGGCGACAATCTCCTCAGGCCCAGTGAAATTAATATTATCTCTCACCTCAATCAGTGGCACCTAAGCAAACATGGCTTTCTGTGGAAACAGGGTGCCGATTATTTCTTCCACAAATTCTGCACAGCTTTGTTGGTCTCAATATTTTAGCTTCTTCACTATCAGCTTATACCACGCCACGTTTTTCTTACTGACCATAATCGCTTTTTTAAATAGCCCTCACCTGAGTTTGAATTCTTCTTTGTGGGTGAGATAAGCACGAGTCCCCCTCGATCTTTGGTAGACACGCCTCGCTCTGTTACATTGAGTCGTTAGTTCGGCTAGTAAACCTCTCCTTTTTTTATTTAACACACACATAGCCCTCCCCTGCTGAGATAAGTCTCATGGTTGGGATGCGAGCTGCATTGCCAAAAGGCTGCTGTGCCAGTCTTGTCCTTTGCCCACCTGTTCCCAGAGCCTACCTTATATGACTCACTCAGAAGTACTATTTCAATCCAAAGCACTCTGAAGTTCTGTTGAAGCACCTCTTGTGCAGCCCGACAGTGATTTATATTTATTTGCATACACATCATAGTTGTCCATTGTTGTTAGTGCCGCGTGTATTTACCGGGCAATTTCTGCTGGCCAGTGGATGGCCAAGAGGCTTACCTTGTTCTTTGCAAATCCCACAACTCGGGTTCTTAGTGCAGTCTCTTGCTCGGTGGCCTTCTTTGCTGCATTTTAGACAGCACTTGCTTCTATCTTTCTTTCCTTTGCAGTTTCTAGCGATGTAGATGTCCTCGAAACATCTGTAGCATTCCAGTACTGCAGATTTTCCTCTGATCTTGCTTGCCAACCAACTTTGATTTTCCCGGCTTCAAGTAACACTTTAGCACTTTTGTTTGGGACTGATAGAGTTGATGTTTGTGTGCCAGCATATGTTTTTCTGATTTGCTTAGTCATTAGTTTGACAGTAGTCTCCTGGCCGAGCGCCTTTTCCACCAATTGTTGCTATGCAGTGTTTTCTTCTTTCGCACTTTGCTTAAATTCCAGCAGCATTTCTTCTTTCAATGTTTTACGTGTTCTGGTCACATTTTCGCCGACTTTTTGCAACTCCATATCATTTTTTATTCTTTTCAGCATATGGCTGTAAGTCATAGTGCCCGTTTGCTTAATTACTATCGCATCCGGCTTATTCACCAATTTGGTTGGCTTGGCCTTTCAATTTTTCGCTTGAACTACGACCCACTCTTCATTAATGTGCGGGTGTGTGTGTATTTTCGAAGAAGATTAGCACTACCCACTCACACATACGAGCTATTCTCAAATTTTTAACGTATATAGGCGATGTAATGATTATGAATATCAACTGCAGTGAACTATTTTTTGCACCGCTTTAAAGAATCTGGGCTCTTAATTTTACCAAGATTGTATACTTCTCGAACACATGTTGTGTCACCATTTTGTATATTCATACCCAAAGCATTGGCGATTTTCTACATGAGCACCACTAAAAAACGGCGTTGTACATCATTTCCTCTATGAGCTAAGGGGCAGCGTTTTATTCTTGTGGCTTTCAAGTTTACCCTATTAGCCCAAAACGATTCTGTTATTTTCTAAGGTCTGGATGGAGTGCGTTATTCATCAAGCTGCAATTATTGTGTACCACCAGGAGGGGGGACGCAGGGAGGATACCGCTACGTTTATATGCAATTTGTTAAGATTTTTCAAATTCTCTGAGAAAACGTATTTAGCAAATTGATTTAAAATGCATATTTCGTTATCAGAAAGTGGCTAATAATAAAATACACTGATATATAGTAATAATAAAATTATTCTGACAATAATCGTTAATTATATTAAAATTGTTCTAATCAGTAAGACTATAGCGTCACTTTCGATAAACTTAAATCATTTGTGCAATGAAATATGGAAATATAATAATTAAATTATATTTGTAGATTATAGAAGGACCAGTGTCTAATGCTGAATAGTAGAAACCTGCTGCGGTAGTACAAAAAATTTATAATGTTAGTAAAAAAACGTTCATAGTAAGTTTTGTATTGTAGATAGTGAATTCCATAGCTGTAATAGCAAATATTCTGTACCTTTCTTTTAATATAAACAGTGACTCAAGGCGTGTCCTCCTCTCATGTAAAACAATGACGATCCAAAAGAAAAGAAGAAAGAGAAAGAAATAGGAAAGTGGCAGTTGGGTAAACCGTACCGTTGGAGTTTGAATCCGCGAACACTAACTCTTCTTGTAATGCAAAATTGTATTATATGTCTAATGTAACGGTTTTTCATAGTAGAAACGCGTTCCACAATTTCACGTTCACTACTGCTGAAACCTTAAGTGCTTTATGTCTAGTAAAATTAGGCCCTCAATGCTACTGCACGCCCAGATCGGAGATATAATCCAAATAAAATGTAGAAAAATATATGTATAGAAATGTATAGAAATCGTTGAACAAACTCAAGCTTTCAAACTATTCATCGTTTAACTGTCGTTGCAATGAACTCATCGGAATCATTTTTGGTTCGAAAATACGTGTGATTCCAATGAGTAAGATAATAATTGTCGGTCTCTCATTTATTGCGGCAGTCTGTGTGGCAAAATCGCCCTCATTTTTTAAGGATTTACTTGCCAGTGAATGTATATAATACATCACTCAATAACTCTCTGGCCTGACACATACCTGGCAATACTGCCGACAGACCCAACATGGGATCTTCTTTCAAACTTCTTTTCCGGTAGCCGACAACACTTACAATACTTTAGTAAGTGAAAGTATTAGTTTTGACCTGTGAGAAAGACTACTAAGCGTAGTAATCACTTCAAATATTTTGAAATAATTTACCAAACTGGATGAACGAGCGCAATTGATCAAACACGGAATAATTGTGTTCAATTACGGCACATCTAGTCACTCATAAAATTGTTAGAGGTAGATTAAAAAACAATACTGCACCCATCTCTTAATTTTAGGTTGTCTTCAGGCACCCAATTGCTTTTATTGTCCAAATAAAACGTTTTAAATATGTTATAAATAGTTCGTTAGTCAAAAGAAATGACAATTTCCACCGCTTTCTGCTGGGAAGTTATAATAAATGGCTTGTACATTAATTATTTCCCCTCGGTGATTAAATGCAGCCAGATCTTAATGTACGCTGACGATGGTAAACTGTTTCCCTTCTCCTTGGAATCGCAATAGTGTCAGCTTCAAATTGTCCTAAATAATTTGGTTACATGGCGATCGTTTAATTTTATGGAATTAAATGTAAATACGTAAGAACATCACAGTCGGGCAACGTCGAACATTAAATACTCTGCACCACATTATCTAACACAATTCCTATGTTTATTTTAGAACACAAAAATGAATTCTTGTTTCTACACAAACGCATATTTTTCAAGTGCGTATTTATGGAGAAGAGGGGCCAAAACGCAACCTAATGTAATACAAGTTTAATCTTTACATAGGACAGAACTCAAAAATAAGCGTAGATGGTTCACATTGTGTAGAGTTCATTTTTCCATGAAATTACTATTAGATATGATAAAATTTCAGTTAATTTCTCTTATCGTTTCTGTGTTTGATTTTGTGTCCATTTGTCTACAAAATTTATATGAATTGATCTGTGTTTTTCTGTACCCTACAGTATTTGTCGTTTAAAGCTTATGCCGATGCATGAAATACATAAGATATGCCTGCTTTATATTAGACCGATCAACTCAGAAACATTTTTTGAACGAATTTAAGCTTGTCTGTCTATCCGTCTACTATTCGTCCATGTATTTTTCCTTCAACACTCACCTTTTGATGAAATTTGGTTCACCGGCGCGTTTTGAACCAACACCCTACCCTATTGAAAATAAACAAACGTTCCCCATACAATGTTTTATTTTAGAAAAAAAAAGTGGCGATATAAGAAAATTTCTTTTCACAATTTCAAATAGATGTGAAGCATTCGGATATGTTCGGTTAATTTTTCGGGTTATCTCCTATATAACTGTTCCTACGAGAAGTAAGCTTTCATATGTCGAAAAGATCTAATTTTTGATATTCTCTAACAAAAATAACAATTTGGCATAAAAGTTAACTGCAATAAATTTAGATCACGCGAATTTATTTTTTCACTGTCTTCCATATAACGGTTGTCAGAAAGAGTAAGCACTTATATGGCAATAAACTCTTAATTGTTAGTATTTTGTGACAGTAATAGCTGAAGAACAACAAGAAAATTCATTTAGACCACAATTTCACATCTTTGTGCTTCACTCATATAAGTGGGCTCATGAAAAGTATGCCGTTACATGGAAATAATTATTGGTAGTTTATTATGAAAATAAATGAAGATTATTCCAGAACATTGAAAATATTTTAGACACAGTTCAGATGTTTGCAATGGCGAACATTTCCAAAGTTTTATTAAACAATAACAGCAAACAACTATCTTCCAGTTAAGCATAAGGTAATTCAATTCAAGTTTCATTGTTTTTAGTAAAAATTTTAAAAAGGGTTTTTTGTTTTTACTACTTCATGCACGTTCAAAGAGTATATATTTTTGATCAGCTTCAAATTCTGAACCGATTTAAGCATGTCCGTCTGCCTCGTTCCTGATCATCCGCCTGTACGCCTGTGCAGTGTCTATTGTAAACACTCTCCTGGCCGCAAAAATGAAGCTATCAACTTCTTAGTTGGCAAAAGCATTGGAGATTCTTCGCATGCATGGTGGTATTGAAAAAGTGCCAAACTAGTTGGAGGCCGCGCGTACGTAAAATGAAAACACCTTTCTTTTAGGATAACGGTGACGGGTATAGGAGATTCGGATATAATTTTGAATATAATTGTTTTACTTGTTATTTTTGACTACAATACTTCACTAACTACCTAACGGACGAATTGTTTAATATGAAAACAAGTAAAAACATTATAGTCGGACAAGGGCGACTATTAAATACTCTACACCACCTTGTCTAACACAATTCTTATTGTTGTATGAAATTACTGCTATATGTCAATTTTCATCACCACATATTAAAACTTGGACTTTTCTGCTTTACAAAAGATCAATCTTCGTGAAAATCGTTATTAGGATAGAATCTCAAAAACAGGCCGACATGGTCCAAATTTGGTACGATTAATTTTCTATGTTAAATTACTATTTTAATATAATTTTCATCATGAATCATTGAAAATCGTATCTTTTTGTCGTATGAACTTCAGTCTTCTCTATATGGAAAGAGGTTAAAAAATTTGCGCCAGCCGATCCAAAATTTTCATACTAATTAAGAAAGCCGAAATACTACTACTTAACCAATTTTGCCGAGAGATTTTGAAAATTTCAATTGTTTTCCATACAACGCCTTTTCAAAATAGAGCGTTATATTGGGAGTAATCGAAGATGTGGACCGGTCCGAACCATTTTCAATAGCGTTCGTCCTTGGTTCAAAACACACCAGTGTTCCGAATTTTATCAAAATATCTCCAGAACTGCGACGTGTAGCTTGAACACATTTATATGAACAGACATCAGACGGACAGAGAGAATTAGATCAATTCAGATTACGATTCTGAATCGATCGATATAATAACAGGTATAACGCAGCCATTCTGCGTGTTACATACGACCGCTCTAACTTAATATACCCTGTACCACAAGTGGAGTGGGGTATAAAAAATGCAAGAAGCTTTCAAGGAGGAAGTCATTCAAGATTGAGTATTTCATTGATTCACACAAGTTGTGTACATGCTTGCTTTTTTTTTCTTTTTTGTTCTTTCTTTTTTGTTTGTACATGTTTTGTTTGTAATTTTTTTTTTCTTTACTTCTCCTTATATACCCCGTATTAGCTTTTAATATTAATTAGTATGAGATTTACTTGTAAGGGTCAATTGAATTCAGCTATTAATTTATTTTAGCTGAGTTTCATGTGTAAGTAAATAAATAAACAAATAAACTATGGTAAAAACATGTCTATAACAAATTCAAAACTGTAAAGTCATTTATTTGAAAATACCGATTTTTCGACTATGTTGGCCAAAGGGAATTTTCATTCTTCTCATACGAACTTTGTACAACGTCTTTAAAATAACAATTAACAAGAAGAACATTACACAGAGAATTTTCGCTATGTCAGTTTAAACTTTATTTATTCACAATTATCACTAATAATCATCATATTTAATGACAAAACTATCAGAGTCCTGTGTTTGTCTGAAAAGAATGAAAAGTGAGCGATCAAGGATTTTGCAGAATGGTCATAAATTGGTCAAAGAAAGAAGAATAAATTGGTCACTGAAAAAGAAGACACTACGTCGATAATGATCCATTATTAAATAACTTACACCACTTCGTACCCCATGCAACGGCTTATTTTTTATACGAGTCTTTATTGGTGTACTAAAAAAGAACCGACGTTCTTACAAGTTTAGCAATCGCTTATTTCAAGCTCCTCTGCATGCATTCGCGAGCAATTTAATATATCCTTAACATTGGGGGCATAGAGTATGTACATTTTTCGAAATCCGCTAACATCCATCCATCAATTTTATCAATTTATGCACATAATTGGACGTAATTAAAATTTAAATTTAAAGCTATTTGGATATTCAGACAGATGTTTCAAAGCGTAAGCCAAAAAAACGCTTTAAACAAGTTTAATAATTGCTACGAGAAGGCCACTAAAAACAGCAATAATTCCAAAGCAACATTTTTTATTAACACCTTACGGCAAAACCTTACTGATAGTTATAAAAAAGGCGTTCATACTTTCCTGATCGTATTTGCTTTTATGATATTCTTCTTCACTTTTCTTCGAGAATATTATGAGGGCGAATCCACAAATTTTGAAAATTATTCGCAGACTTCCATATTATTTTTGTTTATGTTTAAAACAATTTTCTTTTTAAATTAACATTTAAATGATTTTATTAATATATTTTTTTCTTCTTTTTCTTCTAAATGTCTTTATTTGATAAAAACTTCATGAGGAAATCTTTGTCTTTCTTTAACTTTATGAGTCAAGGTCACGTGAATTTTATTTATATATAGCGCTATTTCCATGTGTATTTATTTATATATTTTTACAGCACCGCGTTTCGATGAAAATACATTAATCGAAACAACTCGTTTGTGGCGCGAACAAATATGTAATAAAGAACCTGCAAAGCGATAAAATTAACGAACGGCGGTCCGAATTTTCGTCTATCTTCGAGACCGCTAAGACCGCTTATATATAACTCACCACTAACACCTGCACGCATGTTCAAATTTATGGGTTTTCCTCAAATACATAAAGAATTATAAAAACTCCTGAAAGATAAAAAAATATACCGTTCTGACATTTGCCATATATCATTACCACAAATATTTAAGTCAAATATGTTTACGATTGATCAATTGAAAACTAACTTATTTGCATCGGATTCACAATCCACCAAAAGTGAGAAAATCAAGAAGTTAAATTTTGCCTTTCTCACCTTCCACTGCTGTTAAAAGTTATTCACCACATCCACTATAATGACACCAGATAGTCATTCGAGAAGAATGCATCAGAATACTCTTTATGCATATACTTTACATTCTTAAACAATAAGCCACTTCCTCAATTCAATTTGTCAAAACAGACAGCACCTATGAATATAATTTTCAAGTAGGTTTAAATTAGCCGTTGGTCTAAATTTTAGATCAACACCTCCCGTAATACGTAAAAATTAACTTGTTGTCCTAATATAATTTTGTAACCAAGAGGACACATTTGAGCTTTCATATATGCGTTACGAAAAGTGTCTAACATTCGATTCAAACCCCATATAGGTATAATCGTTGTTCATTGGTGTATTCGTTGTTTATTGAATTTCTTATCTGATAACTTTATTATGAGTCGTCAGGCGCAACAATTTCAATATAAAAGTCAAAAAAATACACCTTGCTAGAAAGCGGATATGTCATGGAGAAAATCGGCTGATGCATATTATTTATTAACGAAAACAAAATGTGCAGACACTCAATGCTCTCGGGCTCACGTTCTACAACAAATATCGTTGGAAAACACATTGTCTTCAGTAAAAAAATGCCATTTTAATAAGCGTGAACTTCATATGATACATTGCTTGAAAAGCCATCCATATTTTAACACTATTGCTTGCCTTAGCAAAATGCTTGTTTCAAAAAAAAATTGGCTATGGTTTGGCAATTATGGCACTGGCGGTCGGAATCTTTTGTATAGAGATGGCTTTAAATTTTTCGGTCTGCCACCTGCTTGTGCCGTGGTAGACGCTTCAGGCCAAATCCTTCTTAATCACATACTTCACGAAATTGCTTTAACTTGCATAACCAAAGCCAAAGCTATCCTTCAGGCTTTAAAGATTGTTCGCGAAACTAAAGTTAACATCATTGTCAGTCATTGCCAATGATAGTCTAGTATTGAAAGCTATTCGAAATGCCTCTATTTCCAGCCATTATGGAACATCATCGTAACATGCCGCGATAAAATTAAAATATTTTGGGTACAAAGTCACATCGATTTATTGGGAAATGAGCAAGTTGATCGAGTTGCGAAGTCTGCCGCTTCTACATCTCTTATTATGGACGATATCATGGAAAAGTTGCACCTTCAAGGATGCATTAGAAGAAGGCGTAATAAAAAACTTATGGAAGCAAATCCAGCACTACTCCTCCATGGTTAACCCTCACCCATATCCACCAGATGTGCTCTTCTCCAATCTGCAATTGTGGACAAATTCTCATAATAAAGCACATTTTTTATGACTGCCTACATTTTTCTTTTATCGGAAGAATCGGAACAGCTAAGCTTATTCTTGAATCCTGATATCAGCTATAAAACACAACACCACATGCAACACGCACACACACACATACACACACGCACACACACAGATACACGTACACGTACACACACACACACACACACACACACACACACACACACACACTA
>CCAG010010378.1:0-10036 GCA_001077435.1 Glossina morsitans morsitans | reverse complement strand
CTCGGCCGACGTTGTTGGTCTGTCGCTGCCTGCATCGTCCAGGTCTCCCGCTCGCCGTTTTTCAAAACGAGCCGACGTTGTCGGTTCCTCTGCCAGTTCACTATCCGCCACGAGACCATCTACGACACTATCCGCGCGCGACAGCAATCCGGAAGCTATCTTGACCACTGCGTTCGGTAATTGTAATTTGCGCGCGTACCACGCATACGGGCGCAAATTCGAGTAGGCTCTCCCCGGCGACCTGTCTATTCTCCTCAAACTCTTTCTAAGATTTATGCATTTGGTTCTCACATCCACCACAGTTATCAGCCTATCCGTTCTTTCGGAAAGTTGGTCCGCCAAGGCCCCTACCAAGAACTGCCCAGTCAACCCTGCCTGTACCCTTTTCCAAATTCCATAACTCCGGGTAACTCTGCAAGAGTTCGCTAAAAATCTCATCCGGTATGAGGACCATTTTATATTAATAATCTAATAATTTAAAAAGAAAAATATTTTTGTGTTCATTACAGGAGAAATATTAATTTTTATTTCTCTGTATTATATTTAATATATAATATTTTATATAAATTTTTTTGTTGCTTATTTATTTAGTAAAAAATTTGTTTATTTTTTCTGTTCATAAATATATATATATATACATATATTATTTTTGATTTTTAATTTAAACGCTAAAAGAAGATTGAGAAATGTCTCTTAATTCATATTGAGAAACTTTAATAAAACGCCATAAGGTGGTCTTTTCAGCAATTTTTACCAGCTAGCAGGGTACAACATTATTACGATACTGGAAGCAAATAGGAAATGCAAGATAAAAGCCAATATATGCGAACATTGTGCAATGAATTTCATCATTTATTTAAACTTTTGCAGTTTGCTCGAAAATGAACATGTCTATTTATCTCTAAAAACTTATCTTAGCAGTACCTTATTAACAACCTTGTATCGCGAACTTTCTGCTTAGATTTTATTGCAACAATACTCTTTATTTTCTTCTTAAGTTTCTAACAAAAAATTTTCAACTGGCAACGCCAGAATATAATTTTTTTAGAATAGAATCTTTTATTAAGGACTAATCTAAATATAAATTAACATTTTCTTTTATATATATATTCAGGTGATGGCTTGGCTTTGGGATCTATTTGTTTAATAGAAAAAAAATTTGCTATGTATTCCAAAGTGTTAACCAAATATTTCATAGCCGAGGCGTTATAATGATTTACCGCTGTTAAATACAAAGGAGAAAAATGCGAAAATAGGCCATCATTATAATCTACTGAAATATATGGATGTTTCCCAATAACCATTTGCAGCAACAGGATAATTCCGATGATAACAATGATGATATG
Source organism: Glossina morsitans morsitans (assembly GCA_001077435.1). Classification (NCBI taxonomy): domain Eukaryota; kingdom Metazoa; phylum Arthropoda; class Insecta; order Diptera; family Glossinidae; genus Glossina; species Glossina morsitans. Next base: position 8,690 of record CCAG010010378.1, on the reverse strand, counting down.
CGTTCGTACTGTAGGTTCGTACACGCTATTAAGTAAAGCCAAAGTTTTGCTGCCTAAAGATAAACTAACCATTTCTTGTGGGATTGGTGAGGTGAATATCGTTAATATCTCTCACCAATCGGAAATAATGCAATTGTAAAGTGATCGAAGACGGCTTTAACCTACGTACATAGCACGTTAGTGTGCAGTGTCAGTATTTCCCAGGACTACATTCTTGAGTGTCTCGTCATATTCGTGACACACTATATGATAATATATAATAATATTGACTTTGGACTAATCTTCAAAATTGATATATACGCATCAACTAAGACCTATATATTTGAACTTGCAATCCAACGTTTGGTTGAAACCAGTAATAGAAAATTAGTTATTGTTTGCAAAGATCAAATATTTGTCTTTAAAGAAACGCTTTTTATAAGTTCTAATTTCTGTTCGTTGTTACACTAACGTAATAAGCCAATTAAAAAGTATGAGACTTTAAGATTTATAGAAAATTTAGTTATCGACGGTTTACCCTTTTCAATTATAGCATTCTATTTAGCTTCCTTTGTCATGTTTTTTTTATATCCACCGAAGAAGTAGTGCGATAGATTTTATTAAATGCTACCAAAGTATAAAAATGGGTATCGCCGAAATTATAAAGTGTGTATGTTTTCGACACAGTGAATAACATATGAATTTAGCCACGTTGGTCTGCGTTCTGTTTACAACCACGAGCTTGCTCTTAAACCAGTCTTGCTCACAAGATTGTATATTAGCCCGATATCGAATTGCGACTTTGAAACTATTTTTAGCTTAGTTTAAAACCTCGAGATTAAATTCAAGAGTCAGCTAAATCGACTCTAGGGAAGAACTTAAAGTAGACCCACCTTTTGTTATTCCGATGGATTCAGAGTTATTTTCAAGAGTTTTTAATGGAATGTGGTACGTTGACGCGTTTATCCCCGAGGACGGACGCCGTTGAAAATGGCGACCTCTTGTCATATAACAGAAAAGCCGTTATGTAAACGACTGTGTCCACTATAACGCTTTTATTTGTTTTTTGCCTGAAAGTTCTATTTCTTATACGATCAAACATCACGATATTTAAATAGATCAATGGCTGATAAGTCGATTTAAGAATCTATATTGTAATTTTTGGAATTTCACGACTAAAGTCGCTGAGTAATAGTATTTTCAGCATTCCAAATAGGTATAAAAGATTTGGTTCAGCTGGGAGTATAACTTGAACTTACGCTCATATAATCATTCCCACGAAAACTGAATCTTTGTATGGCAAAATTTTTATACCCAAGGGATGGAAGTAAACTTGTGTTGTTTTTTTTCACAATGTATGTAACACCCAAATTTACAACAAATTGATCCTTTCTATCATTTTTAATTCAATACAAAAAATGATTTTGAACACATTTTCTTATAATACGTTGTCCAAATTTACAATAACAATAAATAAAATTTACGAAATAGCAAAATTTGCTTACCACTCAATGTTCAAAATTCAAAACTTAATAATTCAATTAATAATTAAATTAATAATTAAATTTCAAAGCAATACACAACTTTTTTAATACACTTAAAATCTGTATTTAATTTTAAATTGTTTATCGACCGCAACGTTTTCTTGTTTACTTATTTGAATGCAAAAATTCAATGGTAATATGTTTCATATTTTTTGAAAATTTTTTGCAAAGGTTGCTTTGTTTTAGCTGAGGGTGCTGCCAAATGTCATGGTAGGCACTATAAAATAAAGATGTTATTTCAAATTAATTCATGTATATTCAAATGATGAATTTATTTAGTAATTGATTGAATCGACAATTAAATAAAAAATCTATATTTAGATATGTCCGAGGAAGTTTACCCACCGGCGTACCATTTGTTTGTTGATGAGAATTTCAAGCCAGTCGTTTCAATGAAGTTCCTTGGTGACGAAGAAAGTTTATACTTGGGGCTTGTGGGCTAATATTTGTAGAAGAAGAAACTATATGAAAGATTCATATGACTTCACGTATGCACACTGGATATAAGCTCCTCCACTTTCCCCACAAGCTTTTCATCGCATTTTTCTGGAAGATGCTTTGCAGGCCATCATAAAGTTAGAAGAACGCCGGTAAGACAGTAGTGGCCGAATACGCAATTGCATTATCTCAACGTGATTTGACGCGTACCATATATACGTCACCTATTAAGGCCTTATGCAATCAAAAGTATCGCGATTTTAAGAAAATTTTTAAAGATGTAGGTCTTATTACGGAAGATTTGCAAATTGATCCCACCGCCTCTTGTTTGATCATGACGACAGAAATATTACGTTCAATGCTTTATTGTGGTAGTGATATTACCAGGTATATTCGACGAGGTGCATTATATTAACAATCGCAAAAGAGGTCATATATGGGAAGAAGTGTTCATTTCATTGCCCGACCATGTTAATATCATAATGTTAAGTGCAACCGTGCCTAATACCATGAGGCCAGTGCCGTTAATGCACTAGCAAGCGTTCTAACAAACATCAAAATCAAACAAAACCCAAAATTAATGAATTAATTAATTGTCTTCATTCATTCATATTGCATACACAACAGTTTATATACATTTATTATTTAAGTAAGTAAGTGCATAATTCTTGAAATAATTTGAATAAAAAATATTATACTAACAAGTAAGTAAATGCATAATTTAAACAAAAAATATTACAGTAGCAAAAAGTCCGATTAATTTCGCATATATATACATTTTTTTTTAAACAAAATCAAACCTAATTTTTAACCTTGATGATAAAGAATGGTCAACATGTTCTCCTTTTCGATAAGATGTAAATGTAAAGCACCTGAAATGAAGAAAAAAAAAGAATTGGTGAGGAGTTCTACAACATGCTTGGAAAAACCTCCATTATACTTGTTATATCCAGGCTATACTCCAGGCTTCGTCATTTATACATATGAAACTAAAACGATAGAAGTAAAATCAATTCTCTTATCTTTGAACTAGGACGAGTATGTCTAACGCCCAAGTATTTCCTATTGCATGATGTACTTGTTTCAACAGCATTTTTAAGTTCGCTATTTCTTCGAATTAGAAAAAAAGACAAGTCTTGACCCCAAGTATTTCCTCTTCAATGGCGTACTTGTTTCGTCTGCGTTTTTATTGGGTGTCTCACAGAGTTCATTGAGTGACGATGAATAATATTTTCGATTTAATGATGACCCTGAAGCTATAAAATAGAAATATGATATGAAAAAAATAGAAATATAATTTACAAATTTCTAGATTTCTAGATAATAGAAACAACTTACCTCCGTCTGCTGCTTGCGGTTTTTTCACATTTGGATTCCATCCGACCTTTTATCTTTTTAAGATAATATTTCCTATTTAAAGACAACAATGAAACATCTCTTTTGGATGACCCTGAAGCTATAAAATAGAAATATAATTTACAAATTTCTAGATTTCTAGATAATAGAAATAATAAAAACAACTTACCTTAAACGGTAATTGAACAAAAGAAAAAGATGTTTTGTACGCTTCCACAAATTAATCGCTAAGAAATTTCTTAAAAAAAATAATCACATGTGTGAACGAAGCGTAACCACACTTGATTTAATTTACAAACGAGCAAAGGTAGTATTATATATATATATATCCTTTCGAAGCGTAAAACTGATTTTCAAAAATTGCATTCATAATGCTTTCCTCCTAATGTAATGTAATTGAAAATCTTTTAATAATAGCTAAGATCCTTTATTTTCGTTACCATTCAAGATCTGTCCGCTGATTTCTTAAGAAATCCAATAAAATTTGATAATTTTAACAAAATCAAGATTTATAAAAAGATCTACTTCCTAGCGAAAATATTTCGACGTAATTGACTTCCCACTCCTAATTAACAGGAGATGTTAACCAAGACTATTTCAATAGCCACGTGCTTGCCCTCTTTTCAAGGGGATGTAAATATGCTTTTAACATAAGTAAATATATTGTTCAACTGCTTCAGTCCAACACCCATTGTGTTGTATTGCAAAATTTGTAATGAATTTATTTCTTGCGAGTTCGTGATAAGGAGCTGTATTGCAGGAAATGATGACTGTACGGCCTAAGGATCTAAGATCCCTTTACCTAAACCAATAGAAAGTAGTGGGAAATAAAATAAGGAGGCATTAATAATTCAGACTGATCTTCCGATCTCTGTTTCGATCTCTAAACGCTTTTTTAAAGATTCATGCATTTGTGCGTTTTATAGATGGCACGTATCCTTCGCAGCGTAACTTTCTATTCCAACATCTAAAATCAGTTTACTTTTCATTTTTGTAGTATCCCAAGATTGAATTAATAGTTGACTGTTTCATCTCGGCGTCAAGTTTCTAAAAATTTGGCAGGCTTCGTAGCCACAAGCTGAGATTAAAAAATTTCATTTCAATTAAAAATTATAATGCATTTGAAAATAATGTTTGAAAGATGTAAAAGTTCATATACCACATATTATCACCATTGCGACTTTAAAAAAACGAACCTTTCCAAATGTTGCAGTTAATATTCTGGTAGACTATAGTTTTCATACTATAATTTTCAAATTAACGATCAGTGGGATAAGATTTCCAAAGTAACTTTAGTCAACTTCCAATTCATATAAACTTTTATGTTACTTAGTAACTGATATTGTTTGCAAGTATTTCCAAGGTGATAAGGATTCTGCATGTCCTCTTCCTAATACCATGGGCTTATAGGCATTTATGTTTCAAGAAGCCAATACAGTAGGATCTCGTAGAAAAATTTTTTTCTTATATAATGGGTCCTACAAAAAGTGTTTGTGGTTTTTTCTGCAGTTTTGAAATCATTTTTGTAGCCTGCTGGTTGATGTTACTGCCCTATTCCTCACAACTTACTGCTCCACCAGCGAATTTCATCAACTTTTTCAGCCAGAGCGAGATGCATCTTTGGCATCGAAATTTTCGGAAAGGAATCAAGCAAACTTCTCCTGGATCCTTCGTTCACTCACACCATTCTCACCGTACCGTTTCACGTTTCACATCTTTTATAGTAAAAAAGGACCACATAGCGCATGTTTTCAGACGTTTCACCCACTTTCAAATCAATATAAAATTTTACACGAGCAAAGAATTAGAAAAGTATCTTCACAAAAAATATAAGCTGAAATGTAACCTTTTAAGCACATGTTCCTTTAAGACGATGAGGTGAGTGTTACCCAATAATTAACACCATCCCGCGGGAAAAATCGCAAAAATTTTTGTATACCCTCTATATATATATACATATAGGTATGCATATAGGTATATATAAGACACATCCTTTTTTTCACGAGTACCGAACGGTTGAAATTTTTTAATTTAGAGAAACGATGTGTTATTGTATCCCATATCAGTGTATGTGTTATGTCAAAATTTCTACCGAAAGCAAGGAAGTAGTAAATGATCTTGTCAGCTGCGCATCTTGATTTTGAAAAGAAATCTACAAAATTTGCGAACTTCTTTTCGCAATATTAATATAAACATCGAGTGGTGATGGAACCTACACAGTAAACGAGCCAATTGCTTATAAGCAATTATTTGCCTTCTTATTATCATTACAATGCTGTATAAAACTACGATTCCAGTCAATGAGCAACAACAAAATCATCAAAATCATCAGCTGATACAATAAATGAAACATTAATAGCTGACAACAACAAAACCCTTGGAAGTGACGCAATTGCTTTGTTTAAAAAATGAAATTCTTTCCAAAAAGCAAAGCATGCTGTAGAACCCTCACGAATGCTTTTTTCTCTTCATTTCAGGTGCTTTACATTTACATCTAAATATATCTAATATTTCAGTTGCTGTTAATAGGAGAACATGCTAAATTCTTTATAATGAACAATTATCAAGGTTGAAAATTAAGTTTGATTTTGTTTAAAAAAAAACAGTATATTTATGCGAAATTAATCAGAGTTTTTTCTACTATAATATTTTTTGTTCAAAGTATGCACTAACTTGCTTAAATAATAAATAATAAATCTCCTCGTATACATATATAAAAATTGTTTCAATTATCTTCCTTTTCTTCGCTATACCCCCTCTCACAAACAAAAATTTGTTGTGTATGCGGTACAGACGTTTTAATAATAAATTCAATAGTTTTAATATATTTGATGTTTCTTTCTTCACGTTATCACGTCTATTTATTCACGTTATTACATTGTTACAATGTGCTTAGACCAAATGCTTCTTCTTGATTCTTAGATTCGGTGAATTCTGTCAAGAATGGTTTTTTTAAGGCGCGCGACTAAAAAAATTCAAGAAAACGTATTGATATTTCTCTCTTCTCAGACAAAGCGAAATTTTTCAATAAAAAGGCAAGCAAGCAAAAAATCGTCTAATACTGTTGAGTAATCCTCTCGCAGCGAGCAAAGTTTTACGATGACGATGAGAATTTCTAAAACTTGCAGGCACTTTTTCTCAGTCAAAATTGCGGACACTTTTCATCAGTCAAAATGGCGGGCACTTTTTATCAGTCAAAACAACTACTATGTAATTACAAATACAGCTTACATTTTCTGAATAATACATTCGCATTTTACTGTTTGTAATTGATCAATAATCCATCTGTTCACGTAGACTGCACTGTTTATCAATTTGGAGAACAAACTTAAAGTACAAGGCGGAAGATCACAAGAGTTAAGTACTATCGTAGATGTTTTCTCAAATTTGAGACAGTCTTCTTTTGGAAAATGATTCAAATAATAATACAGTTTTACGATAACGATGAGAATTTCTAAAACTTGCAGGCACTTTGCGTCAGTCACAAACTCTCTGAGAATTTCTAAAAATTGCGGGCACTTTGTCTCAGTCAAAATTGCGGGCACTTTTTATCAGTCAAAACAACTACTATGTAATTTTTCCCACATCGCCATCAAACAATTATTTTGGGTAAATGGCGTAAGCGCTGCAAGAAACTGTACGCGTTTTGAAGATCTGATAATTGTCGGGTTCAAACATTGACCTATAATTTTTTCAAGATAACTCTACAGTTTGCCAATACTGAACTGAAAGGGACGTACAGGACAGCTCAGTGCTAAGTCACTAATTTTTCTTAACTGCTGCTACTTTTGACCAGTCGCACTCACCTTAAAAAAATCTCTTCAACTGGCACCAAGTTACTTGCTTAAGGAAGATGACACAGTGCATAAAAATCTTATTAAAAGAAAAGGAAAATGCAATTAATTGTCGCACAAAGTTATCTCAATCATAATCCAATAAAATAACACACTTTTATTATTTTTCTATAATAAACCGCATATTTTATGTCATCTTCTAAAAACTGAATTATGTGAGTAACAAAATCTAAAAAGTGAATTATGTGAGAATAAGAATCTAAAAACTGAATTATGTGAGTAACAAAATCAAAACCCTGGATTATGTGAGTAGCGCAGTTAAGCATAGCTCGCTACTTACTAAATGAACTTGTTTCTACGACCGCTACAAAATGAAAAAAAGTGTTGTACTTGCTGTTTTAGTTGGAGCGGTTACATCTGTGAAAGCTATAAAATGAGCGGAAATTTCATTAAAAAAATAATAATTCGTTGTACCACAGATGCGTCTTACTTAGTTTTTTTTGTACCGATTTTTTTGATTTGCTTATCATAGAACTTTCCCGCACATAAGTAGTATGCAGAGCAACAACAGCCTTGACTTTTTCTGGTGTGACCGCTTCGGCTATTTACAGTACTTTAAAGAATTCAGTCAATTTAAGTAAAAATTTAGCGCATAATATTATATCGAAACTTGTATATAAACCTTTATATTTTAAAATAAACGTTTCTGCGAAATTTTTTCAATTTTTAACTATCGAGATCATGGCCCTTGGCAAATTACGTTCGTTCCAAGTCTTCGTTGTTTAGATGTAAGCTGAAAACATTTCCGTTAGGTTCCAGTTTTGGATCTTAAGATTCGCCAATAAAAAAAAAGAAAAGGAGAACAAAGGACAGAGGGATGGTTGCGTAAGTGAACATGGCTACATTCACTTAAGCTTAAGCAAAGAATTGCTTTTGACTCTGATCTAAGGATATTTAATTCATACTTTATATATGTTTAGGTCTCTGGCAATGAATATAGAAATTAAAAATTCTCTTATTCACATATTTTATAAGCATGATGACGATTTCTAACCTATATTTATAATCATAACAAAGAAAATAGAAAAGAAAAAGCAAAAATTCTAAACGCAAAATGCAATAAAAACAATAATAATAACAGTAAGGAGAAGAAAATGGCTCTTTATGTGTACTAAACAGCTTTCGAAAAAAGTTGGTCTAATTGAGAATATTGTGAAAAAAGTTGGTCTAATTGAGAATATTGTTGGTCTAATTGAGAATATTGTGGAAAAAGTTGGTCAAATTGAGAATATTGTGAGAGAATAATTGTGAAAAAGCCAAAAATATATATTTGTTGTTCTTCTTCGGCATTTGTGTTCAAGCATCAAAAATGTGAATTATGTGAGAATAAGAATCAAAAAATGTGAATTATGTGAGAATAAGCATTTGTTTTTTACAAATTTGAGAAAAAGTAAGTTTGATTTTTACAAACAAGTTGTCTAATCATTAGAATTATATATTTACAAAATTTGGGATCTAAGCGTTTAAAAATATTCTCTAAATTCATAATAGTGAAGTCTTTAATGCAAAAGATGTACAA
>CCAG010010376.1:0-47892 GCA_001077435.1 Glossina morsitans morsitans | reverse complement strand
CTAAAACGACGCTTCGTCACCATGTCGTCTACTCTGTCTATTTAAAATTCCACTTTGGCCATGGACGAATGCTTTTCTGCATAGGGCATAAATAATATTTCAGATTAAAATATCTTTAGAGTTCTCTCTCTCTCTTTATTCGTCTAATTAGTGCTATGGTTTATGGGAATAATTTTAGATAGACAACCACAACTAGTATCTGTTTTAATGTTAATATCGTATAATAACTTACAATAATTTAGCCAAACCAAATAAATATACTTGCAATTAAGAGTACATACGTTTTCGTTTACCTATGTTTCGTAATTTTCCATATCTCAGAAATTGTAACAGGCAGCTAGCTTAACACTATCGTGTGGTATTTATCTTGGATTCATTGGCGGTGTTAGTAACAGAAGAGTGGAGAGTGGAGAGAGGAATTTTTTATGTCTATGGAGAATAAAAGTGGACATTTTTTATCATGTGTCTGAAGCATATATCCGCAGTTTTGCGATCATGAATACGTTTACCCGAGCAATTAAGAACACAAATAATGAGACGGACTGACAAGCATATCAAAAACGGTTTGATACTAATCAACAACATAAAGGATTTATATCATGAATACGTTTACCCGAGCAATTAAGAACACAAATAATGAGACGGACTGACAAGCATATCAAAAACGGTTTGATACTAATCAACAACATAAAGGATTTATATCGTCTCTGAAGTTTCTTTCTGAAGACTGCAAACAGTTTTGACAAATTAATTAAATTTCATTATTCGATAATATTGAGTAGGCGTGGCCAATTTGTGTACAGGTGTTGCAAGACCACCCATAGAATATAAATGCAAATTTTTATTATTGCATCTATTAAGGGTTATAAGCAAAAAATCGATTTTTTTGCCAACTTTGAAAACAGAGATGCCCTCAGGTTAAGTTTCTCTATGAGCGTACCCTTTGACCGGTTTGGCCCAATTTCAGCTGCAGTCTGTATTTCTTAATGTTTCCACCAGATATGAACACTTAATTTTTGCGCCAAAAACAATATTTACCACGATAGGCAGACAGACAGACAGACAGACAGACAGACAGCGGACAGACGGACATACTAAAATCTTATCTACTGTAATAACCATTTAGGCATTGTTTTCTATTCATTTTCAGAATAAGTCGTCATGTGAGAGTTACTTAAAACTCGTTTCTCTCGTTAATGAATTGAAATTTTTTTATTTTTCTTGATTTTTTTATTAATTTATGGATTTTTTTCTTCATATAAATATGTCCTTGATAAGCTTACATTTGCAAGTTAACATAATGTCGATCGTCTTCCCGGAGACGAAACTGCCCATAAAGAAGCTATCGAGAATATCAATTATCGTATGTCTTCCGACTTCTTTACTAAGGAACCAGCTGCTAGTCAAGATTTACAACAGACCTGTAGTATATTGAGGAGATCAAAGAATTGATAATGCGATTGCGTCCCTAGCATTGTTACGTCGAAACTTCTCTTTGAGAAGAAGCAAATCAATGAGAGAATGAAATGGAAATCCAAGATAACCCGAATGCAAGAAAGTTTATGCCGAGTAACGTCGGTTAACTAAAAGCATTATAATGCGAACTATGGGAGCCTTGGGTGTCAGGATGAGCACTAATTTACGGTTTCAGTTTTCACTACGTGTGGAACACCGACGGTGGACCGATAATTTTCTGTTCTTTGTTGTTACGCCAAAATTAGAGACCCCGTCTTGCCCGGAGCTAAAACTTTGGCCCATAGCCAATATCTGATATTCCAGTTTCATATGGGCTCTCGAAGCGATATAATATTGTTCTTTTACTTGCGTGTACTTTTATGAACCTCTGGGTTTGGGTCAGGATTGGTCTGTCTGGCGGTCTTTGGTCGCCTGCTTTTAGACGTATCTGGAGCGTAAAACTCGAAATAGAAAGTAAAGTTTTGCATATACGATTGCCACGGATTAAGTATGCAACTAAGTGTCAGTCCACTTCTTTTCCAATATATGGAAAAAATGAACATAAATCTATTCTGGAATTCGAAGTGAACTCTTTTTCATCATCATCACCTGGAAATTGTAGATCAACTTACGTGCGTCACCTCGTTTGCTTTATCGGTACTCATGGACTCCCCAATTAAAAAGTTTAGTAATAATCAAAAGATTGCAATTAATTTTACGTATTCTTCATAGGTTCACTGGCTCTAAGGTCAAAATAAAATTCTTCTTACGACATATGTCTTCCAATATATTCGTACATAACGAAAGAGATTACGAAGAAATTACTTAAGAATTGAAAAAAGAGTTTTTCTCATTGGCCCAAAACTCTTTATTAAATGCTTCGCTTTATTTCTTAGTAATAAAATTGCCCCTTTCAATATATGCATTCGTATAACCTGGTAGCCGTTCATCGTTTCGAAAGTTGCGTTAAGCAAATTGGCATAATCTGAGAGAGGTTTACTTGAAGCGTATCAGTCAAGTTCAGTTGTTTAACGTAATTCTACCTTAAAAATAAATATTCATTTGTACATAGTGTGTGTGTGTGTGTTTATGTATTTGTATTTGTATGCTTTTATGGTTAGCACCCGGTTCGAGATTGAATGACATCATATTAACCCCATTTAACACATTTGCTGACCACATATTAAACACCTTGCTAAAAAGGGTGTTATCACCTTATTGCCTGCACCAACACTATAACGTTCTTGTATTACGTACGACAATAGCACAAACAATACAGGTAAAATAAATAGGGAAAAAATAAAAAAACGAAAAGAGTAAAAAATTTTCATAGCAAATATGCGTAAGAGAAACATTTGAAAACAACACACACGCCTTTTTTCTTTTTTCTTTTTTATTTTTTTTTTTTATTTTCGATTCACACAAACACACACACACACACACAGATATGCGTGTTGGGGAAAACTGTGTAAAAATAGAGAAATAATTTTTTTATGCATTTATTTCTCAAGAGAGTTAGTTAATTATTATATTGAAATAAAAAATTTCATGAAAAACTCAAGTTATTATTAATATTAATAATAATATTAATAAGCAAAAATATTCAGTTCAAGTGCCATTGAATTAAATGAGATCTAAAGTAAAGAAAATAAAAGTGCGATCCGATTCAAAAAATTGCGAATGAAATGAAATCGAAATCGATGTCTTCTTCTTGTTGTTAATTTTGTAAATTCAAGCAAAAAAAAAAAAATAAGCCTCTATTTGCAAACCTAAAAACAAAAAACTCAATATGGCTAATTATCCCTCAGTCACACACACACACACACACACACATATATATATATATATATATATATATATATATATGTACATACGTCATTAGCCATACGTCAATTTTATAAGGGTAGTGAGTCGTAGTTATCCTTTGCTAAAAACGAATACTACTACGGCCACTACTACTAGTACTGCTTTATTATTGCGAGTGTGAATAAGTTTATGGTGACTTTTTCGTCAAATTGAAGTTATTTTTAGAAAAAAAAAAAGAAAAAACACAATGACACCTGAGATAATTTACTTCAAATTATTGTTTGTCGTTAAGCATTACCACCTCCTCTATTTCTTGCCCAAACAACACAATCAGTGTTTCAACAATAAGTCCCCGCTAATCAGAAAGAGTAAGCAGCCCGCTGATAATAGCGGAGATAGTAACCCATTGCATATAAGGGCCGCTAACATATCTAAGGCGAGTTTCGCGTAAATGGTGCCGACTTTTCATGTCGATGGCTTCGGTTACTGTTGCCGGTTACGTTTTCATTTGGGTGAATTAAGCCATAATATACCACGCCCAAAAATCTGTACGAATATTGTACTACAGAATGCTACCGCTTCCTCAATAAGAGCACTACTACTACGACTACTATGAGGATATCTATATACTTCCAGTATATAAGAAATACTGTTACTATTACACAACTATATGCTACTACTACTACTACTATTACTACTACTATTACTTTTGCTGTACATTACTTGAGAATTACTTTAGGACTACTAGAGGAATTTTACAAGGATCACTACTACTACTACTACTATGCTACTATATTCGAATGTTTCCACTAACATATTACTGGACTTACTATAGGATTATTTGAAAGATTACTATATGTCGAACTACTAACACGACTATGACTACATACATTCATACATACATAAGCGACTTTGATATTTATGGGATATTGTGGTAACGCACTGCCCAAAAAGTAGCCTTACGGTTATCGTGGAAATTACCTCGAAGTCGCCTTCTATTGATCGCAGAATGGTCGTTTTCATTCATCGAATTTCGACCTCGTCTGGCTATATTATATGCTATTACCACTATTATTATAGCACTAGGGACAATTATAAAAATTTATATATATATATATATATATATATATATATATTGAGCTGATAGAAATGTCTTCACATCAACCATTTTCAAGATGAAAACGTCAATTTAGGCGTATCGTGCATGTGAATACACACATCATACACATCAAGTTAAACTGTTTAACATTTAATGTTTTTTTTTAAAACATTTTCACTCTCTTGTAAATGTTGAGAAAACAACTCAAACATCATTAATTTGCATTAATTCCATTTCAAAGAAAGTTTCCGCTTGTAACTTGAAAAAAAAAAAAATAAATAAAAAAAAATATGCCAAAAAATAAAGAAATAATGACATTTGTAGCCAAAAAAATAAAAAAAAAATAAAAGAAAAAAAAATACTTTGAAAAGAAAAATAAAAGGATTTAAATCAGCGGAAGTAAACGAGCGCACACACTTGCTTATATACAATTTAAGCCCTTAGTAAGAGTCAAGTAGGCCTAATGACATATTGAGGTTGATTCAATTGTAATAGTATTCAATGTGGAAAAAGGGATGCCACAGTCACACCGAATACATACGAATCTACGATTTTTACTTATTTGCATCGTTCCCTTTTTACATTCAAACACATACGGCTTAAGAAACGATATTTTATATTTTATACCGAAGTCAACGAACCAAAGATGTTGCATGATTTTGACATAATCAGTAACTTAAACGCACATTCGCAAGGACGGAGCTATCTGCACACCAACGACACATAAACATACACTATACCTTTTACATGGTATAGTGGTATTGAAAAAGTCGCAGAACACACAAGCACAAGGAGCGGCACCATTTCCAATGCAAAAAACAAAAAAAAAAAAAGAAGAAGAAGAAGAAGAAGAAGAAAAGAGTTATAGCTAATGATGGGTAAATAGATACATACATATATGTTATGTTATGTTTAAATTAAACGGAATGCTTCAACTTTGCTTTGGAGTTTGGAAAAAGAAATTTTGCTAAACAGCAAAGGAATTATTAATGATTCCGGTGACAACGGGGAAGGATATTATTGTTCGATGTTAGTTGAACGTATGTGATCGACTTTGAAATTTTTTGCATTTTTTTTTTAAAGCATTTTCCGGGTAACAGGAAAATGTGAAGAAAATCTCCCACAAATGATTTATGATGTGTTAAGTTGCATCGGCTCGTAAATGAGGAAAAATATCATTCTTAGATTTGTTTCATTAACAAGTGTTCAAGTCCATAAAACTAGATTTAAACACGTTTCAAAATTTTACATTTCCTTTTTGTTGTTTTTGTTTTTTTTCTTTCTTGTTGTTTGTAATAATACCTATTGAAAGTGGCAGTGGGAATATGGTTTCCCTAGCTTTTTTATTTTTTAATTTTTTTTTTTTTTTTTACTTTTACTTAATTTTTAATTCTATTGAGTGGCACACATTGATCGATTAAAGGCTTCACACAGTACAAATGATTCGTTTCCCTTTTTGTTTCCTACATTTCATAAAAATGAATTATGCAAATGAATCGGAAACTTATATACTTTTCGATGAAATAGAATAAAAGAGACGGATGGTGATCGTGTTTGCTAGCATTTGCCGGCATTTGCTTCACTCAAAATGTGTGAGAATATGTTCGCTTACAAAAAAAACAAAAAAAAGCAAGCAAGCAAGCAAACAAGGCTTTCTATGATGATGGCTTCTTAAATTTTGTTCTTTTCGTTTTATTTATTTATTTTAATTTTTTTTTAATGTTTAATGTTCATTAGCATACATTGCAAGCAAGCAAGCAAGCGATTAATCAGCTGCTTGAATTTTCTTTAGGGCAAGAAGCGAGTTGAAATGCTCTGCTTAATGCAAGCAGCTTAAGATTAAAAACGCAAAAAAACTGAAACAAGTAAGAAAATTATATTCGTCTTGGGGGAATGCCTCAAATTCAAATGCCTCCATCGCCCTGAAGAAGCATTTCAATTGTGAATATCAGTCAATGCGATGATCTGACGCTATTTTCACCTCAACTTACACCCAACAATTATAACATAAATTCCGCATCAAGTTAACGTCCGCTATTTATCGCTAATCAATTCAATATTATTTAGAACAAAATGTCGACTCTTTCATGTTTCTCCTTTTCTAGTCATTTAGATCTGTTTATGAGCGTGTCAGGCCTATTTTCATATTTTATGGAAAATAATAATGAAAAAATATAATGGAAAAAAATGGAGAGAACAAACTGACCGACTGAGTACTGGTTGGATCTTCAGGCATTGGTAGATATTGATGTATACGTCTCAGCTAAAGGCGGAAAGAGCGACGCACAGAGTGACTCTCAAATACTGTTCTTATCGACATATTCACGGGCCGATGGATATGACTTCGATTGATATATACGATCCGTTAAAAAAAAAAAAAACATTTTTATACATAAACAGACAAACATCTCAAGGGCGATTATCAGTTTGTTGGGCATTTCGATGCTACTTTCTAGAGCATTGTTACGCATCTATTTCTTTCTCGATAGGGAATAAGAAAGAAGAAGAGAATTCTTTATATATTCGAAAAACGCATCCAGTCATCGCAATCAATATGGCGAGTACTTTGACTGTTCGACATGACCGCTTAGGGCATAACTTGCGTTTGCTTTCTGAAGGCACTTTTTATGGTTTTGTGATTTTAGGATACCTCTCCAAGTCAAATTTATACACTCATCTATGATACGTACAACTGGATTAAAGCAATTGTGCTATCGTTTGCGTACGTACGAAATTAAGTCGTGTCTTATTTGCAATCGTTTTTTCTAACATCGACCACCTGGCATATGCCCCCCTTCTATATATACGTAAAGGAATATGTTTTAATATTTAGGCCGGAGAGATGCATGACCAGGCAATACATAGAATGTTTCTCATAAATATATTATAAAAAAAAAGTCGTTAGGACTAAAATTACAATGAGCATTGTATGGTCACTAACAGTTTGCAGAATAATTTGACATACATTTTCAGGAAAGGAACAAAACGAAAGAAAGAAGAAAATATGAAAAGATACGAAATGTTTATGTTTATTAAAAACGTGACGTGCGTACATTCAAACAAAATCAATTTCATGATGCAAAAAAAAAAAAAACCAAAATGCAATACAAAATTCAAGTTTAGTCAGAAAAAGAAAGACATATGACCTTCGACTTGGATCGAGTTTTGTTTTTAATGCTACCTACCCGATTTAGCGATCTATGATAAAATCGGAGAAGTGATCATTAAATTTTTTTTTTTTGTTTTTGATTATTTCATTGTTTATGAGTAAGTGGCTGTTAGTTTACATTACATACGAGACTATGCCCTAAATATAATTTTCATTCGTTCATTATCTTGCGATATTGGAAATCGTACAAAGGGAACGTTTCCTTAGGAAGGGAAAAAAAAAAACTGAAACTTATCGATGCTTTAAGACTTCAGACCTACTTAAAATTCCTGCTGACGTCAGCAAACGTGAAACCAACATGATTTACGTTACGCAATGAATAATGTAAACCTTTTAAAAAGGCTTCTTTGTATTGCATATCCACTGCTTGAGATGTAACCAGAAGTCAGACATATTTTTGTTACCGATACCTTAGATAATAATCTTTAATATAGAGAGAGTTAGAGTTGCGCTTGAACCGCTTTATCTACGCTAGCATTTCAGTATGCGATGCAATATTCGAAACGCAATAAATCCCGAAACTCATAGAATTATTTTATTAGGAGCGCAATGAATTTCCGTCCTTTGAAATTATTTGCCTCATAAGAAGTGGCGGATAGGTTCAATTTTTCTGAAATTTTGGTTATCGATTACTTAAAGCCATAGGCGCTTGTGCGGTATAAGTAGCAGTTGTTTACAAGCTGTCTTTCCTTGTACAGCGATGTGTAAAGCGATGGATGTCATTGACGGCCTTTCATTAAAGTCGAAAACAATGCATCTAAAGCCACGGAAATTATTATGCGGAGACGGGTTAAGCTATCAAAATTTTAGTCTTGAAAGCAATGAAAATGTGCATACGTCGCAGCCATATTCAGCGGATCAGTATGTGCGAAAATGGATCGATCACCATTTGATCTCAGAACCACGAAGTTTCTACCTAACGTAAGGACACCCGCAAGCAAAAGACAACAGGTATCGGTAACGGTGAACATTTCCATTATTAAGCTTTGTGACAAGTAAATTTGAAATACGGTTGAATTTATTTGCATACCTAATAGTAGCAGTTAAGTGAAGGAATTTAAAAAAACTATTAAAAGTGTTAAGTCTAAAGGAGGCCGCATCGGGGCAATGTTAATGGAGTGAGAGATAATTTTCAGTGGAGAATAAAATTTTTGAAAAAAATAAACAAAACTATTTCTCAACCTAGGAAGAGGACGATAATACAACAATAACAAAAATCACATACTCTAAAATCTAAATACTCGGCATTTTAAGCGCTCGCGCTCATTTATCCCGCACACTGTATCATTAGTTTTCATTTTAAGCGAACCTATATGCGACACTTGTGCATAATCTTAATAGAGAGAGATAGATAGAGAGAGAATGCGAAGCAAAGTTTTCCGAAATTTCCTTACTCGGCTTTCAAACATCTTCCCGGATGATTGTTTCTCTTCGCATATAAAAGTAAAAAACTATTATGTATTTTTGTCGCAGAACGAGCGATATGAACATAGGTCTCTTTCATAAAAATCAATGTAACTTTTACCCATGCAATGTTGTTCAGTGAATACAACATTGCACTACTAGTTGTAGAAAACCGCTGCACACGCAATTGCAAAATAAGATCTATCTGCATAACATAACGTTCCGAACAATGATCCTGCCATTATGCTTTTATCCTTATAAATCCCCTGTATACGGATACGAATCGCTTTGCATAGCCGTTCGTGTCATTGTTGATGATTGGCAGTCACAACAGACAGACGCATATGATGCGTAGTAAAAATAATAATTGGAAACAAGATACTTTCAGACCATTAAAGGTGAAAATTATGCAAATTATGCGGTTGGTTGTGGTAGCCCGAAAGCAACCTAACCGACACCGGCTAACTTATCAGTCGATCGCTTTTAATATTTCCCGTAGTTTTAATTAAATCAAAATCCATACTATTTTCTACACTTTAAAGTTGAGTTAGCTATCATATATATAGACATATATATATATAAAGTTATGCGCGTATGATATTCTCCGAATTAAGATTTTGTTTGATTCAACAGCGGATCATTTTTAAAAGTAAGTTACGAGCAAGCATTTCATTTCAGGTCAGATCTGATTGTATTATTTATGCTTGGAGTTAATTTTTATTTTTTGAATCTGTTTGAGTTATTGCGGGAGACACGATATATGGTAAGCGTACGTGTAAACAAGTTAATAAGAATTATTACACCATGATGGGTGATCACGTAGCGGCATCACAAACACATAGCATTTAACAAAACCAACGGAGGCTAACACAACCAACCATTCAATAAATTTCTCAAGAATAAAAGACAACTGTTTCCTAGCTCTTTATGCATATACAACGTACACTCGAATATGCACGTGCACATGCACATGCTCTCATATATATATACAATATAGATCGTCTTTGTGTTTCGTGCTCGTTTATTTGCCTTTTTGTTTTTCTATTTTTTTTTTTTTGTTTGTTTGTTTGTTTGTTTGTTTGTTTATGCAGAACTATTTAAAATATATAAAGTTTCATATTAGAGTTTAAGCCAGAAGATCATCTTGATTTGTAAGTCTCTTTTCATAACACTTGTAAACCACACACCCACAAAGACACAAACATATACACACACAAATACCCGACCGACCGATATATAACTAGAGAAAGGAGGGATGCACGAAGTTGGCGAAACCATTGAAATGACTAAGTTGTCAACATTTGTATAGCCCTCTAAACTTGATCGCAATATATATACATTTCTTACAGACTTTTTCGCCTATGTCTTCAAAAAGGTTTCCTTTTTTTTTTTTAGATCCTTTCTTTTAACAAGCACTTGCAGCACTTTACATGGTTTTATGTCGATAATTTGTTACAATAGAAGGAACGAAGGACGAAGGACGAAGGACGAATGATTTTATTAAAATTCCGAAAAAGAAAAAAATTTTATATAAAATTATTAAATTATTAATTAATCTGTAGACAAATTAATTCTTTCTTCTGAATTTAGTAAGAAAAACAAAAACATTTTTTTTTTTTATCATGTGTGCAGTAATTCTTCGTAAATAGAACATAAACAGAAATTTCCAAACTTCAGCTTACAGCAGTGAGTGAGATTGAATTGCTTAGTATTTAAAGAAAACTATGTACCTATTTTTAAGACATTACGTCAAGATATGGAGTTTGAAGGATTCATTCATTCATTTGTTTAAAAAAACAAAAAAAGGTTGTTTTTTAAAAGCGTAGTATTATTAAAAAAAAAAAAAAAAAACGTTCAAGAAAATCGCTTTATTAGTATTATTTCTGACTGTTGAGTTAAAATGTGGAACTCTCTAGGCTAACTTAAAGATATATATCCTCCTTTTATACCCATCACCAAAGAATGCGGGTTGCATTCATTTTGTGAAAACGTTTGCAACGCCCAGAAGGGAGCTTCAGATAACCCACAAGATGTATATATTCTTGATCAGCATCAAATTCTTATTCGATTTAAGCATGTCCGTCTGCCCGCCTGTCCATCCGTAAGCGATGCTGTAATATCTGCCAATATCAAATTTTACTTTTTTTTTCAGTTCCTCTGTGACGCGTAAAAGCGAACTCTAAAAACCCCATAGGATATATAAATTTTTGCCATAAAGTATATAAATGCTGCTAGCCATGTCCGTCTGTCCGATTGTGTAGTATCTGTCCTACATTGATATAAACTTCGGAATTTTTTGGAACACATTTTATTTAAAAGTGTCTACCTTTGCTCCATTTTCCCGGACGTATATTGAGAGAGAATAAGATAGAAAACCATCCTGTTCGTAATACAATGAAATATTTGTAATTAATTGAGATTAACTTCTCGCATTACCGATGGATAAGGAGCTGAAATGAATACTACAATAAATCCGCAAACGATCTAACGATTTGCCAAAGACACTCCTCACATATCCCCTTTCGTCAGTCGTATGTCATCAACTGTAATAATATTTGCAAATTTTGCGCATTGTGTCGTCTAGTTTGTTTTCTTTCTTTGGCGTTTACCTAATTATGAAAGTAGAACGCGATTAACCCTT
The DNA here is from genome assembly GCA_001077435.1 of Glossina morsitans morsitans. NCBI lineage: Eukaryota > Metazoa > Arthropoda > Insecta > Diptera > Glossinidae > Glossina > Glossina morsitans. Next base: position 36,318 of record CCAG010010376.1, on the reverse strand, counting down.
TTTAATTAAATATGTAACCGTTTGACGACAATAGACAATAGACCTTTCGCCAATTCTTAGCATAGAATAGATCAAAGAGATCTTTTCACCACATTCGCACACAAATGTGAGAATAAAAATCAAAAGGGATAGATATCATTGGCGGTATAGTAATGCGCAGCACAGCCAGCCACAGAATATCAAAAATTGCACACAATAGTAAACGATCGATTGATATGCTATTAATATCATTAGTGCCGAATGCAAGACCAGCGAAGAGCGATAGCCACACGAAATGTAAAACCCCTTTATGTACCTCTGTAAAGTCTTCTTGTTAGTTGAATATGTTTTTGTGTGCGTGTGTGTGTGTGTGTGTGTGAGAGAGAGAAAGAGAAGGGTGGTTGGTTTTCAAGATTAGTTTTTAGCGCATACGCATTCGAATTCTCATCGTCAAGTTTCATTTTCGAATTTCTTACACACATCTTCTAATAAATTTGCATATCAATAACTTGTGTAAACGACAAGCTGCAGACGATACTGTCGTGAATGGATGCAGATGCGCGTCTTTTGATAATTCATTCATTTAAGGACTGATTTGCATATTAAAATGTTTTGTTATTAATTTTGCATACTTGGGTTCTCATCGTTTCGTCTGCTCTCGAGTTCGAATTATGCTTAGTTTCTTCACTTTTTTCACTTCACCTTTCCCTAAAAAGATCCAATAAATAACGGCTATTGATTGTTACATAAATAGTTACGGAAATTGTTTCATCGTTGTCGAGATGTCCACATATTTTCATCACCAACTATTCATATGATAATGACAACGAATTAAATGAAAGCAGCATCTCTTTAGACGAAAATTTACATAATTTGCATGAAACTGAAGGAAGACTATATGATATTGAGTAAATATCGCTTTAAGGAGTCAGTGATGGTGAATACTAATTAATTAGAATTCCTTTATACCGTGATTTATTGATGAAAATATATACACGAATACTAAAAGCAGATGTTCTTCTCTGCTGTTCGACAAAAAGAAACGGAAGTGAACGCATTTTATTAAAAAGGATTACCAAGTAAAGATGGTTCCATAGTAAACCAAATGAGAAAAATATATTCATTTTAGGGAAACGAATAGCGAATCTTCGCATTTATCATACATTTTATCAAGATTTCAAATATTTCTTCTATGGATGTTTCACAACTATTTTTACCACCATTCAGTATATGGTGTTTTTTTCTTTTTGTTGTGGTTGCGATGGAGCTTTAGATCGCTAAAATCATATTTGTCTTACAGCCTTTCCTTCGTTGATCCCTTAAAGCTTTCAAACCGACGGTATCGTTGTTAAGCGATACCTTCAGAGAAAGAAAATCTGTTATGTCCGCTATCTGACCAAAGGTTAGGTTAGTTTTTACAATAATCAAATCACGATTTTCAAGACTAATTCTATTCGATTTAAGTGACAACAAATAAATCATTTTTTTGGAATGGAACCAGTGTGTCCCGCAAGTCTGGCGGCATATCTGGCATAATTTAATTTTGAAATTTTTTAATTACTTGTCACCTAAGGTTAAGGCTAAGCGATATAAACATTTGAACGAATTTTGAAAGCAGCTCATACCTCACTTGCTCGAACGAGACTTACAAGACAAAGTTATAACATTGCTTACATAGGGAAGCGTCTTCATATTTTAAGTGTTATAGGTAAGTAAGTCTGCGAAAATCCATATCTAAAAAGAAGTTGATTTAAATAAAAGTTGACTTTAACATGTTTACGCGAGAAGCGCATCTCCGATAGCTGCCATTTCCCAGTTAAGCGATCCCAGCTGACTTGCCATACATCTACCCTTTGATTTTCGGAGAGTTCCTCTTTCACGTTTACAGCTTGTTCTTGCTCTACGTCATTTTTCGTTTCTTTTTTTTTTTTTTTGTTGTATTTAACCAATACATCAAAACGGATCAGTCCAGCTATAAGCAAAGAAGCGTTCTCAAGACTTACGAGAAAGGCGAGGCATGCATAGCGCCTTAAGGAGAACAAATGCTGACTTCACTTAATATTCCGACGGCATTGGATTCGACATCCATTGTCCGGTACCCGATTGCACTCGCATAAAGCATTACCGATACTGTCACTGCGATCAATAAGTTTCTGTGATTTTTTTGCCCCTTTTTCTATCCGTAGGAGTCTCAAACCATGCTTTAATTTTATTTTTTTTCAATTTTCTTCTGTTTTTTATATCTTCCTTATCCGTATATAAAATAGATGAAAACCTTTGAAGTTGGTTGTGAAACAACATGTATGACTTGGCTCTGATCAAAGATACGAAACCCAGGTATCTTTAAAACGGTAACAAAATCACAACCGTTATCTTTGTTTTTTGCTGTCATACATGACAGCAGCAAACCGCTCTCTGTTGTCTATTAACTGACTTTGCGGATTTTATAATTTCTAACTAACTTTTGTTTTTTTTTTTAAATATTTTTCTTCCAAGTAAACCTTCATTTAATGCTGAAATAATTACAAGTTTTTTTTCCAAAGACCAACCTGTGTTGTTGCTAATCAAATATTTGATTATAGTACATTGGTATTCGAACTTACGAATAGAAAATTAAAGATTTTCGCATTCGAAATTGGTGTTCAATTTCAATTAAAAAAAAAAAAACAAAAAAAACAAAAAAAAACCAAACCAAGGAAACGCGAAAAAAATGAAAAAACAAAAAAAAAATTGTTAAAAAAATGATCTGACCAACTCAGTAGGTAGGCATGATGTGTCGTTCCGTTCCCTATTTCAATTTTGGATGCCATTATTATTACAATCGCTTTATGTTGTCTGACCAAAACTGAAACTAACCAACAATAGCGGCGACAACAACACAAAAGCAGTCAGATTTTCTTACAATTTCAATTCAATTGAAATGCTAATGTTAAGAAAGCTTTTGAAAACATAATCACGCTTGTTTAAATTACATCTTAGTACTGTTCGTTCGTTGTCTATGAAACAAAACTGTAAATAAATAGAATAGAAAGGAAATCAACAATATCAGCGACAACACCTACAATAAAACAACAAAAACAATAACAAAAACAATAACAATAACAACAACATCAAGTAAAGTAATATAAAACCTTAAAGCAATGTACTTTTTAAGTAGCACAGAGGAGTTTATTGTTGTTGTAAAAAAGTTATCAGCATTCTTCACATCTTTCCATCGCTTACATATAAGAACAAAAATAAACGGCTACCTCTAATACATATAATGAAACCAGATTCTCTCTCGCTTTTAATATACTTTTTAGGGTCTCTCTCTACGATATCATTTCTTTAGTTTTTAATAGGTATGATCGAACAATGGAATTCACATACATAGGCCCGTCCCATAAAACAATTCTCGATTGGTGTCATCGGTCCCTTTGTCTCTCCATCTGACGTTTACCTATTGCCAGAATGCTGGCGATCGCTAGGAATAAAAAGAAAAAGAAGAAGAACACGAATTGAATTAAGTTAGAGAGCAAGGCTCATCTGTCTGCACTCGATCCCACAATAGGCAAAAAAGTGCAACCTACGCCTCCATACCGGATATTGACCTAAACGTCGCTTCACACAAAGACCATGATAAAAATTCAAAAAATATGCATTCCAAGTAAATGGCTTTATGCTAAATGTGCAATCGATCGTCCAAGTCCAACCGCAACTAGATTTACAATTGGCTAAAGACTGTAAATTACATTCTGTAAGAGCTATTGATTAAAAATCCGGAAAAGAGTTTCCTCAGGATCAGGTCTAAAAGGTCTACATAAAAATCGTCATGATCGGCCGGATGATAAGTGCGTAATTATTGAAGCGTCAATTTGAGGAGACGGGCATCAAATATTCGTTATAAAGTGAACTTAACTCTCTTCGAACACTAATTCGCTTACAATTCATACTTCTTTCAATTAAAGACCCGTACTAACAACGAAACAAGAAACACATACGATGCGTGAATAGGTGGTATTAACTATGTCTTCAAATACCCGATCGTTTCGCGGAAAGAGTTAAAATAATTTAATTAAGAAAAACAGTTAACAACTAGCTTCGAAGACCCTTTAAGAGCACACCCATACACACTTTTAATTGATGGCCGAAAATCAACTGTGAAAATGAGCCCAGTCCTAAATAATATCAAGCAAAAAGTTCGCGACGCTTTCTCATTAAAAGTCAAACGCATTTTGCATATATTTTATTGAATCAGAATTTCCTGCAAACCAAGCTATGGACTTTTTTCCATTTTTAGTATTTTTTTTTTTTTTCTTTTCGTGATCGAAAAACCGAACCGACTGATTTTCGCTGACATCTTAGGTCCAAAAAGTTATCATAACCGAAACGTCGCTTGAGCATATAATAAATTTTTACATAAATTTGCCTCATATTTAAATCCCCATTGCTTTTAAGTCCGGCAGCAAGTGTCAAGATGTTTTCCTTTTCCTTTTCTCTTTTCATGTTAACGTTAGAGAGCCCACATAAGTCTATCTGGGATAAACGCCATGAACTTTTTCCTTAACTTGGTAAAAATATCCATAGAAACTATTGTGAAATTTATTTTTTAATTATTTAATAAACAAACACACAAGATTTCCTTATGTATATGTATATCCGGCTTTTGCTTTACTTCCTATATCTAGCAGCCTTGTTTGTCGTCCCAATTGTCCGTTTTATCTCCATATCCCAATCACAATCGAATACAGTCCTAACTCAGAAGCGTTTCATACTGGAAAACTGGTCTCGAACTAAATATCGTAACGCGAATGTCTGCAGATGATCGTTGCTCATTTTGAAAATATTTACACACCCACCAATATTTATGTTCAACTTCGAATTTGTAAAAATGTATCTAATCTCTAAAGAATTTATAGCTGGCATTAGGTCCATACAAATTTTGATTCTAAAATCACATGCAATAGTTTTCCTTCTCACATTCATTTAAAGGAATGGATTGTGAGTTTGAACCGAATAATATTTATATGAATGTATGTATGTATGTATGTATGTATGTATGCATGTTTGTATGCATATATATGTAGCGGTTCTTTCGTAAGTTTTGATGGCATCCAAGTAATCAAAAACGTAAGAAACACCTTGACTTGAATAATAAGACTTTTGCTTATTATAAGTTAACCTATAACTCCGCATAAGGAATGAGAGAAGAAACAATATCAAGACTGGCGCAACACCCTTTTTATAGCATACAGTCGCATGAATCAAGACCGGAAAAACGAACTGCTACCTAAGTAAGCCTAGCACCCAGCTTGAAGGGGTGCTATTGGTTTTAATGCATTACTGCTGCTGGTTATGACTACAATGACAATTCCTTTGTACCGTTTCGTTGGACTTTTTCGAAGTTCTTTAAAAAATTGAAAAGGAAAAAATTTGCATATGAAAGTGTCCTGCTACGAAAAAACTAAATACATTGTATTCCCGATGTGCTTCTCTTTTACACAAGAATCTTTCTTTCGTTGTTTTTTTTTTTCTTTCTTTCTTTTCACCGGTTATTAAACGTGTGTGCACGATTTCCTGTTATGGTTTTTGCTGTCACTACTGCGACAATCTGAAGGTGAAAGGGAAACTAAGCAACACCTTTTTTTTTTAATTTTTCATTTTTTCATTAAGTAAACGATTGCTTCGGTAAATATGCGAAATATCGAAAACAATTATAATAATTATCAAAACTCTTCGAAAAGGTGTAGTTTGATAAAAAAAAAAAAACAAAAAAAAAGAAAAGGAAACTAAATTCATTGAAGGAATGAATGACATCTGCGCACGGTCTCATGTGAGTTTCTCTTTCGTTATTGAAAGTGAAACGAATACGAGAACGATGAGAAATGATTAAAGAAATATATAGATTTGTATTTTTAGTTATTTTTTTTTTTTTTTTTTTTTATTAATCTATGCAAAGATATATTTCTTGTCTTGTTCACTGCACTAAGAAGAAAACTTCTTTTGAGAAAATGTGTTCTCTTTAGAAGCTCTTACTTGTATGTATGTATGTATGTAGACATTCAAAAAAAAAAAAAAAAAAACTATTCTAAAATTTCTTCATTTTCCAACATTCGACTGTTAAACTGATATTTTTATATCAATCATATTGCTTGCCCACCCTGAGTCATTAGATTATTGCGCTAATGAAAATTACAAAAAATTGAAATAAAGAATTGAAGTTTGACAATATACCAGATAACATAAATAAGTGATAACCGGTTGTTATGTCTCTATGTCTTTCTCCTTCTCTCCTTTAACGGCCCTTATTTCAAGAGTTTAGTAATGAATGGTTTTACTAAATATAATACCGTTTGTAATATTGTTCATGGCTATCTGCACGTTTCTCACATCAGTCGGACAGATAACTGATACGATAACCGATCGCCTTCAGGGTGTTTATATAAGCAACCATACTAAGACATCGGTTGAGGAGGAAGGAGAAACATGGGATGATAACATCGGGGATGATAACATTATAGTACGCTGCTAATGTTTTCTGGATCGGTTTTCCCATATCAGACTGAACGATTTCGTACTGACGTTTCGTTGATATTAAGGTTTTCCGTTATAAGCGCTCTATCGCGGCACGCCTCGATAGCACTTTCATTTGCATGAAGCAGGGAAAGTAAAGCTGGTCGGCTTTTGTTACCTTTCTGTTCTTCTAACACGGTCCAGTCCAATATATTTTTCAAATTCCATGGACTCTCGGCTTGACTTTCTCACCAGTACATTTTACATCTTATTTCCGATTCTAAATATTCATCTGATAATGGCCCTCTCAACTGCACGCATTCACGTAAAATCCTATATGAAAGATCTCTAAGAGACATTACCTATAAACGACATTTTCGAGCCCATGATGGTATTGAGCGGGGAATCTATTGTACGTTGCTCCTCTTTTGCGCATAATAATTTTCAACCGATAACCACCTTAATATGTCGCTCCGAATTTACGGAACATATCAAGAAAGAACATTCCTGAATAACAGTAACGCCATACACGGCCTCCTCGATGCATCTCGACACTTTTAATCGCCCCCACGAAATCGATATTGATATTGATAGGAGATGTGACCTCGGCAGTCTCGATCTAACGAAAATATGTTCACAGAGTTCCGTACACTAAGCTTCTTAATGCTTCTTAAGCTTCTTATGAATCACCCACTAAGACAATGTCTTATGTATTGAAAGGATTCCAAATTGATCCCAATATTGTTTAACCACTTCGTAAATTATCGGTGGGATTTGGTTGGTAATGACTGCGCTTTCTTTGGGTATGCAGATGACATCTTTCTGCTTTACAGACATAATGCAAATAATTTCCATTCGCCAGGGATTCTTTAGCAATTCTTAACTCCTGGATGATAGATAATATATCTTGCATTAACTCCAGTAAGCCTAAAGCTTTACCCCTCAATTATTCCCGCGCTGCAATCTCTTGGGGTAACTCTTCAACTCAAAGTCAACTTTGGCCTACACATGCGCAACGTCGCTGCTAAAGTTTGTCTTACACTACGAAAGTTGTGCAATCTAAATCCAAGTCTGCCATTGCGCACTCCCTCCTCATAACGCATGTTAACTACTGTATTAAAGTCTGTTCTGGGTGCCCAAGGTAACCATATAACTCGTTTTTTTTTTATAACAACAAACTTGCGAGTCCACATCTCCTTTCCCGATTATCTAAAATTCTACCTCAAATCACTCAAACTCAATCCCCAAGCCTTTGTATTGAACGACTGCTGTTCTCTAGATTGAATAGAAACCCTTTCGCATTAATACCGCTCATCACTAGTTCATCAGTCGAACGATCTTTCACTCTTCCTGTTCTTATATATTGGAAAGCGTCACCATTGAGTCTGAAATCCTTCGATAATTCTTTGAATACGTTTCGAAGAAAATTGATCGCAGTGCTAAACTCATTATGTATATTTTGTTGCTGGTACGAATTTATAATTACGGAGTTTTTATAGAGCATGATAGTTGTATTGGCAGCCGTCGAGCTGACATGTATGCCCACATATGCCGTATTTTCTGTTTGCACAGACCTATGTAATAGGGCTATGGCTTTGTAGTTAGTGAATAAATGAAAATGAAATGAAAATTTTATAATCCATTGTGTGCTACCTCTTAAGTTTCGGCTGAGAAATTTTCGTAAGATCAGAAGATCGGAACACTATACATATGCAGAGAACTCCTAATCAATTAAATAAAACGTTCGAGGTAAACAGTATTCGAAACGAATTTAGCTCACTTCTTTGCCTTTTCTTTCTTCTTCTTTTTCTCGTCTTTTTTCTCGTTTTTTTTTTTTTTTTTTGTATATCAAATAGAAATCGTGGGAATATTTTTAATATATTTATTGTCGTTGGAAAACACACATGGTCAATGTACCACGCATTTATTGTACATTATTTTCTGGTTATTGAGCTCTCACTGTACCCACTAATCAAAAAATTATTCCCATTCAAGTATCTAGACATAAATGGGGGGTACATGTTATAAGAAAATCCAAACAATTCATTGAAAAGTAGGTTAAAAACTGCAAAAAAAGCTCACGAGTGCTTAGAATTAACTGAGCATTTCAACCGGTTGATATGAAAATAAGTCAGAGAGTTAGGGTTACCGTTGGGGCGAAGCTTAGATACCCTCACACCTCCAAAAAAAAAAAAAATAAAATAAAATTGCCGACTAACACCGATGACTGCTCAGCCATTCGTCGACCAGTTCTTTTTTTTGTTTTTCTGTTTCATTCTTACCTACATTGTTCGCGGTACGGTTGCTAGCAAATTGCTGAAGATTGGAAACTACTTTTCTCTTCTTTTTATTGTTGTTCTGCCCTTTGACCATTGGTTACGGATCCCGCCCATCTGCCAAGTGGATCCGTAGAGATCAACTACAAACCCATGCAAACAATTTCATGTATAGCGCTTACGAGAATTCCAATAGCAAACCACAAATGTCTGGACGGAGCGTTGCAAGTGGTGTACCAAGTCCACTATATCTTCATATTTTCGTAGAGGGCATAAAAGTAATAATAATAATACTTAAACGAAAACGTGTATAGGTGAATGCAAGCAAAAAAAAAACTGATATTTCCATGAGCGTATGTGTGTACGTACATGCAGTTAGTTCGTTGACTAATGACAATCCGCGTATTAAATCTTATTGAAAATATGAGAAAATCACGCATTTTACACATTTGATGGGAAAGAAAAGCCCACCGTACTCAATGGATAGCAATTCGCTGTCTCTGTCTGCTTTTCTACCAAGAACTGTACCTTAAGAAACGTCTCCTTTATTGTACGTTTAGAACTGAAATACTTTTGAAGAATTTTTTTATTTTATTTTTTTTTTTTTGTTGATTTTTTCCTGTCATCTCATTTATATATATATATATATATATATGTATATTGTTTGAATGCTTTTTTCATATGATTTTCTCTCAGACCCAGTTCTGGTCTATTAATTATCTAATTTTTTTTTTTTTTTGTTTTTATCTTCTCGTTAAAACTTCTTTACCAAACAATTGTACTCCGCGGTATCAAACATCAAATCTTCAAGTTTTTATTTTTTAACTAATAATTACCGATTTAAAGCTCAAATTGCAGACTTGCCATATGAAATTACGAAATATATAAATCTATGTGGGAATTATTTCACGATTGTCTTGTCTCAAGAGTTCAATTGTTTATTCATAGGGAGTTTTTCTTTGTCTATATTTTGTTATGTGTACTTCTTTTACCTACATGCATACATATATATATATAGGTACGTGTGTATAATGGCTTAATGGCAATCGCTAAATTTTCAAGTACTCTGGCATTTAATAGACCATAATTTTTTAAAGTTAATATTAATGACACAGATACTATTAATGTACACGAATGTGCGAATGTGTATATACGTGAAGTACTTAGCCATAGATTCTCAATCAAATGAACTTTAAGAAAACCTTTGACAATTATATAATACGTGCCATTAAAGAATCAAAGAATAAAAGAATACAAAGTTTGTTAGCTCATTTATTACGTAACAGGTACGTACACAGTGATGGTGTATCCCATTAAAGCGGTATATCAGAAGAAGAGGGCTTCTTCTCCGTACAGGTCCATGATATGAGAAGAAATTAGCATCACTTAATTATTATGGAGCTAAAAAGTAGTAGTAGGAGCTAAGAGCTTGGTTATGTGTTACCAGCTCTGTCGATGAGGCGTTGCAATCCCAAATCGCGGTAGCATTGAACATTGAGTTATTAAATAGGCTTCAACTTGATTAAAAGGAAGAGATGAACCAAATCCATTATTTGGTTCCTCAGATGCAGTATTGTCCACTAGATCAAAGGAATTCTTTTATTCCCTGAGAAGATGCTAGAAAATTCCCTTAAATGATATTGATTGCCCTAAACCAAGAGGAGCACTGATTTACTCTCTTTTCATTTTCATCATCATTTTAAATTTTAAATTTACATCTGTCCATCTGTCCATATTCGCCCTTAGTAGCCTCAAGGTATGAAGAAAAAAATTTGGAAATATATTTTGGAATTATTTTTTCAAGTCGTCTGCCCATAAACGCCATTAAAAAAAAAAAATTCGCAAATTAAGTGAAAGCTTCGTGGACTTTTCATCAACCGAATGTCAGAAGCATGAACATCGAGCTTGCATTGTCACTTATAAATCAAATCGGATTTATTATAAGTATTGAGAATTCGTAAATATGTATAAATTAATTAAATTTGTTATTGTATTCCTGGCTCGGTTTTCCTCTCCACTTGACATAACACGCTCAGTATCCTATTACATCGGCTTATCCACTTAAAAAGTCATTTTAACCGTGCAAAAGTCCTGCTGCTAAGAGGTCTGCGATATCGGCAAACGCATTGTCCTTGCATACTAAATACGGCAACAAATGGCACAAATCAAATGCAATGGCAAGCGATTACAATAGCGCACCTAATACCAGGAAGCAACAATCAAAATGCAACAGCTTAACATGTAATTTTCTTACAAATGCACTCACAAACAAATGCAAATACAAACACAAACGCAACAGCACAACGAAACGCCTAACAAGGATTCAAATCAAAATATGTATTTTCCTAAACTGACATACGTTTAGATGCGTGTTTGTTTACATTAAAAACAAAAAAACGAAAAAAAAAAAACAAAACAAAAACAAAAACAACAAAAAAGAATGAATTTAAGACAAAGGCATGCTGAGGAAACAATTAAGTATTTTGCCACAGACATAAAAGAGTAAAAGTGTGTCTGTGCAAATTGTACGTAACGAGGTTTTACAACTAAAATCACAAGCAAGCAACTCCTCAGGAAAAGCAAACAATACAAAACCGGAGAATAACAAAATAGACACATATGCACACACACTCAGATTGCATTAGAAAGGTAAAAGAAAGTATGCAAAGGCAAAAAATTCACTATCGTTGACAAGGGTTCGCGAAGGTAGGGAAAGTGTGGAAATGTAATGAATTCGGGAAACTTGCTAAAAATCAAAGGCGCAATCTTTTGCAATTATCGGGACACGTACTGCACACGCACTACTGCGTTCTTAACGAAAATAACAACAACAATAGAAAAAAACCGATAAAAGTGCCTGAAATGTTTGTTTGATTGTGTATGCGTGCCGTTAGTATGCAGTGCAAATCATACAATTTGAGAACAACCACCACTTGCAAATGATACTACATTTATTATATATATACATATATATATATATATATATATATATATATAATACATTGTTTCCCCATTAAACCTAATCGATGGTAATTGCATCAAACACCGAAAATCTCTAAATGAAGTGAAATCTATTAACTTTGGTTGCAAATATTCAATCGACCTCGATTGACTGCCGGTAATATTACCGCTAATTATATTATATATATATGTGCAGTGTGCAGCGGTGAACAAAGGGAAATGAAAAATGTATCAATTGCATACCCGATGTAATTATCGCTCTCTTACTTCTTACCTTCAGCTCGGGTTTATCGATAGAAATGCTACATATATATATATATACATATACCATTTAAACCTATTCATTATTGTGTCCAACAGAATCTTGCGCAATTAACACGAACGAACAAAGAACTTGCACGAGAACATTACTTGAAAAGAAAAATTGTCGCATCTATATGCATACGTATTAGTCGCCAGCGTTATTTGAAACTTATCGTTATAGCCCTTCTTCTCGTTGCATAGTTTTTTGACGCCTTCTGCAAATAATTGCACTTAAGAGGACACTTTTCGAAAGACGTTTTGCCTTCAAACGGACAATAATGTGAATTTATTCGTAAAAATAAAATTTATTTATTAAATGGAAAAAAAATTAAAAGCAAAACTCTTTGATATTAAGTTAGCAAGCCTTACATAAATTCTGGACATATTGATCCGAGATGATTTTTATCGGTTCGAATCAAACTCGAATCAACAAAGACAAAAAGGCAACAAAGGTAATAGTGTTAGTATTACAGATACATCGTGTACCAAAAATCCTAATTTCCCACGTAAGTGGTTTTACGAGAAACGAAAAGAAGAAGAAGGACACGAAAATGAGAAATATTGTGGAAAAAGGAGAATTTATTGACAAGAAAACACCGTATTACACGACATATTGACGACATCCCCTGACTAATTGGTCATAAAAAACAAAAAAGATGAACGCCTGACAACAGTCGCTCGTTTTTTACGGTGATTGTCGCCATAGTCGCTATTATAGTATCATTAGCTATTGCAATAATAAGAAGAAGAAAAAATTCCATTCGGGATGTCGCTCACGATCACACCGCACAACTTAAATTAAATTAATCAACCCTTTCGTTTTAATTGGCGAAAATGCAATTTATCAAATTCATCCCTTGGAATATTAGGAAATTCATTGCCGAACGCGAAAGTTTTTCCCAAAATTGATGCCGCTCTTATTCAATCAAATGGAAAAATGTTGTGATAATTTTTTAAAACATTTACGAAATTAATTCAATTTAATGCAATTCAATAAATCAACTAATTACTTATTGTAATCGTAAAAGCAAAACTATAATAATTCCGATAAAAACTATAACTATACTATAACTTTTAAAATATAGATAATTATTATTTATTATAAATATTTACAGAATTTTAATTTTATAATTTTAACGTTTACATTAGCAATTTTCCTTCCTCCTTCCTTCGCGTAAATCAAGGCTTTAAGATAAAAAAAAACTTCTTTTTGCACTCAATAAAAATTTCCCCATGAACTTGGACAGTTGTTACAGTTAACCGCTTCTTCGCGTAAGGCGGTAAGGAGTTCACGTTCTACCAGTAAATTATTAGTTTCCTAATTATTTAATGGGTAACATCACCTTCGCTAAGTGAGCATAATTTTATAAATTTATCCAAAAAAAAAACAAACAAAAAAGAGAAGAAAACAAACGCAACAATTTATTACTGAACGGTTTCCTCGACATAAGACAATATGTTTCAAGTTTTTGAGAACAAAAAAGAGGCGTGGCAGCTTTTCTGGCCTATTCTTGCAAATCAGAATTTTCCATTCACAACAATAAACTAAAAAATTTTCCGAAAATATGACTCGAAGCCTTATAAACAACGGACCGTTTTTTTGCAAAATTAATTGAAAAAAAAAAACAAAATAATATTTCCTTGAATTTTCTTTTTTCTTTTGGGAAAATGATAATATTTTATAGACTGTCTCTATACTTACTCCAGAATGTATTTCTTTAAAGCCACAATTAAAAAAAGAAAGAGACGGCGATATAGTAAAATCAAAATTCATTACTTTAAGAGAAACGCTTGCTATCTATGAAGATGCGTTTGCATGTGCGCTAGAATGTCTAAAAAGACAATATAGGAGAGACTTAACCTGCATTCACTTCGACAATCAAGCTGCTCTAAAAGCCCCGTAAGCTTGTGTTGATGTGACTTGAAACCCTGAATGAGTTAGGTAAGCACAATGAGACGAAACTATTTACCGGCCACCCGGACATTCAAGCATCGAAGGCATTGAAAGGATTGATTGGCCCGGAAATCCAGAGGTTGGTATCGCAATGAACACGAAACAAATAAGCAAGACATTGGAAGCAATGTGTAGGACAAGGGCAAGCTAAACGATTCATCAAATCGTGTGGCATGGCACACGAGCTACTCAAACTCCGAAGCAGCGACATATGTCTCGTAATTGACTTCTACAGGGCTCATAACTCTCTCAGTTACCAACGAACGGCCCCGTTATCCAACACCGCCAACATATGTTGCTGATATATTCAGATCAAAAGTTCGATTTCTTCCCATTATCATCTTTTTATATTATTCTTAAGTGTTTAAAAGTGCATTTGTGCCAATAAGAAGAAGAAAGAAGAAAAAGTGACAAGCTAACCTTACTTCTTAAACTACCAGAGTCTAACTTTGAAATCTTTTTCTTTTTTTTTTTTTTTATTACTTAATTGATGGAACGGTATTGCAGTTGCAACCTTTTCTTAGAGATTGTCTAGCTTTCTCGATTTCAATTACAAATCATATTAGAAGAGCTCGTATAAAAATCGGTAAATAAATATTTTAACCGTATTTGAGATATTTTCTTAATTAAAACCTTAAGAGTTCATTTCGTTTGTTCGTCGATACGTTTTCGACAATTTATGCTTAATTTTAATTAATTCAAGTTGTCTCTCTCACCTAAAACTCTTCATACCAATTACAAAGTTAGCAGGGATACATTCTTGAACTCTAATGTAATTCTATGTTATCAGAAAAAAAAAAAAAAAAAAAAAGTGAAAAAAAAATGATCCCAATGGATGCTCTGATACACCCACAATTGATGAAAAAAAAAAACAAATAATTTTTATATGTGTGCTTTGGGTGGTGACTATATATACATATATATATATGTGTGCGTACATATAGAGTTTGTTTTTTTACTATACGTTCGGTTTATCCCCAATTTAATACATCTAATAAAGCCAAGTATTAAGCAAGAGCTTACATATACACCTATGTACGTACGTACGTACGTACCTACATATGCATGTGCATGTATATAAAGGAGAAAGAAATTTCTTTTAAATTACTTAAATATAGGAAACGTGTAGAAGATATACATACATACATACATGTACATGTGTACACGTATTTGTATCGTAGTATCGTACGTTTATCTGCATTTGAATTAAAAAGAAAATTTTAAATCGTATCACTATACGTACGCTGATATATATATTTTTTTCATTTAGTAAATCATAACTAGCTATAAAATCCGTATACTGGCTCTCTCGCCGTTCTATATATTAAACCATAGCTGACGTAAAAAACTTCGTTCTTCGTGTTCATACTTTTGTCCCGCACTAGAAAAACATTTGCCCATCCAACCAAACCATTCCTACAAATGTGTGCACATGTGTGTGCGTTTACACACATACCCACCAATATGCATAAGTGACGCCTGAAGACGATCGAATCTACTGTGACTGTGACCATAATTGTTGTCGTATCGTTAGCTTTTTTTTTTTCTGTTTTTTTTTTTTTTTGTATGTTTTCTCATCTACTAAATATTGCTGCTTTTTTGTTGTTACAACCAGCTTGTCCAATCGAATAGGGCGGAGCTTAAAAATGATTTTCTTGCATGTATTGGCTTTACCGTTGCTGTTGTTGTTGTTGTTGCCGTTGTTGCTGTTGTTATCATTGCTTTCTGTTCACATCACATGTTGTGTCGTTACCTTTTCATATTTCTTTTTTGTTTTTATTTTTTTTTATTTTTCGTTTTTGTTTTTGCTTTTGCTTTTTTTTTTTTTAATTTTTCTTAATTTCATTTTTTGTGTGTAGACGAATTATCGAAAATCGAGCGGCACACACAAAAGTGTTGCTTGGGCATTAATAGCATACAGTTCTCTCTCTCTCTTTAAAAGCTTGAATTAAAGTATGAGAGGTTGCGAATGCGCTCCGAAACGAAAGAGCACACATTTTTAATAAACTCTTATCGAGGGGAAATGATTTGGCGAAAATTAACTGGGGTACACTAATGTGTAATGTGTAATGAGTTTTCAAATAAGATTAGAAAAAGTGTAATTTTGTATTGAATAAATGGATACTTTCTGTCTCTTCGGTTAAATTCAATACGATTTGATGTTTTTGAAAAACCTGCACCAGATAGCATAGGAGAAGAGTGTATTAATTTTATCGACTCACTTGCAACACCCGAGCACATATTATTGAACATTCTAACACACATTAATCAGTTAATAATTCAGAGTTGATATGAAAAACATATATTTGTTTATTTATCGCTAGAATAATAAAGAGTAAAAAATAAAAATTAAATAAAGGAACGCTAACGAACGATATGTTCTTATAAATGCTCTACATCTTGAGCAATCGAAATCTCGAGAAACACAAAGTAAGTATCGCGAAACTATCGCGCCCATAAAAAAGAGCGAAAAAGAAAAAATATCGGAGGTGATGGAGACAGATGGACATTTACATTCTATTTATTTATTTATTTTATTTTATTTTCTTTTTCTTTTATTTAAATTCAATTTTTTTGTTCTACACACACCTACATGAATAATAGGAATAAAATGCGGCCTTAAATCAAGATATAATATAAATTTTATTCGATAAAGAACCAAGCAATGAACTAAAGAGTTTGTTTAAGTTCGAAAGCCTGCTTTCCATATCTCACAATGCTCGGTTTTATTGTATATACGTTTTTTGAATTTATAAATAATGTAACATTTTTTTGAGTGTACTCTGGCATTTATATGTATGTAGAATCGAGCGTTTTGAACGTTACTCTCTCTCTTTTTGCGTACTCTTTGAGAGACTTGTTGTGTGTGT
Organism: Glossina morsitans morsitans; assembly: GCA_001077435.1. Classification (NCBI taxonomy): domain Eukaryota; kingdom Metazoa; phylum Arthropoda; class Insecta; order Diptera; family Glossinidae; genus Glossina; species Glossina morsitans. The sequence continues at coordinate 19,483 of CCAG010010376.1, read as the reverse complement.
TTCTCTTTGTTAATCCAATAAAAATATCTGTGTTTGAGTAGAAACGTTTCAAGCACATACAGTTCTGGTGGCTTTCAACTCGGAAAAGTGCAAAGCAACAAAATAAGAAGAAAAAGAAAATGCATACATAGTGTGATAGTTAATAATGTTTTGTTTGTTTTGATATAGAAATTCGCAAAAAAATTTTTCAACGCGTACATATGTGTGTGTGCGCGAATGTTGAAAGAGACCACATCAAGTGCTGAATGTCAATGAATTTTTGTAATTATTTTTAAATAACTGTTGTAGTAGTAGTTGCTAGATTTATAATGGTGGCGGTGATCAAACACTTGCTTTAATGAGGTGAAAATAATAATAAAAATTTTGCTTAATAATGTGTACATACACACATACACACACACACACACACACACACACACACACACACACACACACACACACACAATTAAACAAACAAATATACATTCAGACATATATTCATATAGATTATAGTGTGGTAGCAGTTTAGAAACAAAAACAAAAACAAAAGCAAAACAACCACAACAACAACAAAAATACTATTAAAAAGATATTTAAAAGTAAACATTTAAAAGATTTGCTGAAAAATATGTATTAGTGTAGAAGATACTCTTGACTTAAGAGTTCATTTTGAACATTTCTTTTGTTATAACCAACTATTGATTCATTTCTTTGGTTCTTTAGTTCAAGTTTATGAAGTTTGTACTCGAGATGCGATAGAAGATATTTATTGTACGTATAACATAGACACACCGAACAATAACTATTGTTCAAAGAAATGAACGGGATGCGTATTACGTTAAGTTCACTTACGATAAAACCTTATTTCCACGAGACGAATGCAGTCTTTCCGCATTCGTTTTGGAGGGAAAAAACGGGCGTATTCAAACAAATATTAAGAACGCGTCGTTTTTTTTTATTTTTTTTTTTTTTATTTTTTTATTACAATTCGTGCCAAATTTCCGAGTGATTTTTATTATTTGTTATTAACTATTCTCATGCTTAACATTCAAGGACGGCAGTATACTTGACTACTCCTTCTTATTGTAACACCCAATGAAGCACATAACAAACATTAACACACATTCATGATGATGGTAAGATCCTAAATTGATTTGATACTCAAGCGCAACAGTTTTTAGACGCGATATTCATATAGTCGTTCATATGTTCGTGAACGCTACAAAACACATTTGAAAATTCAATTCAAAACAATTTTATCACTAATTTTTACTCTGTAACAGTTATTGAATTAACATTTGGCGCAAACATTCACGATCACTCATTATAAAAGTAATTGAAGTTCAATGCCAATATATAAAAAGGCAGTGACTGACTAATACAAATAATCGAAGATGTAAGCCAAAGTGAATATCTTCCTTGTTTAAATTAAAATTAAAATTTTCGAAACTTAAGTCCTATCACGTAGTGGGTTTCTTTTAAAGCTGAACTTACGAACACGACATAATCGATATATACATGGATCGACACGTATTTATTTGCATAACTTAGATATAATGGGTAAACACACACACACACGCACGCGTACGCGTACCCGATTCCCCTATATGAATATATACGTGGAAACTGCCTCGTATGGATAAAGCTGTAAGATGGAGGTTCCAAGACACGTAAAGTAAATGGATTACAGGGTGCGCTAATTAAAATAGAAATATGATCGGCAAGGAAAGGATAAAATGCTGGGACATGTCCTCTTTTTGAGCAGTTTACCAAGAGTAGCTTTGAAAATTAGAAAAGATGTACAACTGGGGCCAATCCTGGAGTTGTTCAAATGGATTGGAACAGTTTGATGTGCGGCAGTGAATAAAGTGAATGCAATCAATTTTTCTACATCTGAGAATTGAATAAACACTAATACAGATATTGCGTATTCTCAGGCGAACGGATATTATGCACGGATATTATTCCGAGCTCTGCTTCTGATTGGCTCTTAATTGTACGGAGCTTCAAAATGTCTTCAGAAGTGAGAGATTTTTTTTTCCAAGAATGAAAAATAGGTGAACTAAACTTTGATCGAGGCAAGTTGAGTTGAATCTGCTTGCAGATTGGTCCAAGATTTCATTTCCCATCATACGCACCCCTAGACGTAACTGTATTCACATAGTATAAACCAAAGAATATAAATCAAGAAAATATTCGCATTTAAAAAAAACAAAAGTTGAAGAAAAATTCGAAACTTAAAATTCAAAAGCATATACTTCGAAATGGAGTTGGAAGATTCACTGTACGTATGTACGTAGATGCATATAAATAAAAACTAAAAAATTAAGAAATGTAACAATCTTTGGTTGCTTCAATTGCGAACTGACTGAAGTACTGCGTTCGTTCGATTTGTGTTCAATTGAAGCAACTAAAGTTATTTGATTTTTCATTTAATTATTCTCTTTATTCATTTATTTATTTATTTATTTTTATTTTTTCTGTAAAAGGGCATTTGGAGAAAGATATATAAAATGTGAAAAGTTTCGATGAACGAATATTCTCCGTTTACTATTTTGATTAAAAACCGAACAATTTGCGGTTTTCTGATGCGTACGCCTAAGTACTAAAAGCTTCTTAAGTTCACATATCATCAGTATATATATCGAGTGAAATGTCTATTCACACACACACCGAAGAGCGACCGAGCTACACGTTCGTTCCTAGTGAATGCGATTTTTTTTTACAAATTTTGAAAAATATTTCTCAGTGAATATATTTCGATCAACTTGGGAGCCGCCTCGTCGTTTAATTCATATATACGTAAATATATATATATATATATGTATCGATTGAACTATGTGTGTACGAATTGTTGCTGCCGCTCTTTTAGCAATACTTTGCATTATTTATTTACAAAATCGCTTTTGTTTCAGATAATAAATATCTATAGGGAAATTCTGCTTGCTTTCTCATTTGCCTCTTTTTCTCATCAAGCCAGAGCACCAATCAAAGTTGTTTTTTGCCTTAAATAGATTTCCAATACATATTGTACTGTTACATTCAATCGCTCATTCTACGCTTTTCATCTATCAATCACAAAAATTTTACTCCCACTTATATGCATGCACACACATATATACATTCCTGTGCGAAAATACGTTACTATTAGATTTTATATATTTATATATATATATATATATATATATATATATATATATGAAAAGAAAAAAAGAAAAAAACAAGTCAAACCACCCACTTTTTCTCATCGCTCCTTTTTACGGTTTCATATGTGCAGACATTACGTTGTGTCAATAAGACGAAAACTGTAAAGAAGCGTAAATTTTTCTCTTCGAGTTCTCCTATCCAAAATAATATTATTCCTATAATCTACATCAATGCTTTTCGCCCTACGAAAAGAGACAAAGAGAAACGGAATCTCTATTTGTCCTCGATTGTATGGTTGAGACCTGTCATCTAAACTAATTCTATAAAATCGGAAAGTATATATATATAGTTTGTTTTTTTTTGTGTTTTCTCTTTTACTTTTAATTAGAAGCTGATCAAGACAATTTTCTATTCTTTCGAGAAGATATGTAGGAAATTTCAGATTTTGTTTGATTAATATGCGAAAATGCAGTGATATTTTCGTTCTATTCAGAGATTAATTAAAATTCTTGCACTAACACATCGTTATTGTTGAGTGTTAACGAATATATTTTATATTTTCTTTTTTTTTCATATTTAAGGACAGAGAGACAGATTTACTTTCATGCAAATTTCTTTACCGATCGAGAACATGAGCTCGTTAGTGGATACTTCTGTGTATTACAACCAAATTGTATACATATATATATACCACAATCCTTTAATAGTAGAGACGTGAGAAACATTGTTTTGTGTAATTGCTGGCAATCAGCCTTTAATACCTATGGGTGTACATTGATATTTATGCAGATGTATCCTTGTGTGTGTAATTTATTTTTATTTTATTTATTCGATTTTCAATTGCATATGTTCGTTCTACCGCATGGTCATAAGGCAAAAAAAAAAAAAATATGTATATATATATATATATATATATATATATGACTACCATTACATTATATAAAATTTGTATATATAGGGAAAAGTTCGACCATTGGCACGTTAGTGAAGCAACGTTGTATGAGATTTGTTTTAAAGGATTCGTACACAATGTATATAACGAGACAACAACAAAAACAACAACAACATGACCGCTAGTATTTAATGATTCAAAGTAAGTAAAAGGAATAAATTTTACGCGACGATCATTTTGACAGATATCGTCAATTAGTTATTTCCAAAGTAACAGTTTTTAAATCAAAATCTTCTTTTAATTATTTTATACAACTCTTTAGTTTAAATTCTTGGAACACGTCTACACAGTATTGGATTTTTAATTTATGCCCTAACATTTCATACTCATATACAAGAGCACTTGCCATATTAAATTCAAGCTCCCTAAACACCTTCCATTCCAAAACTGCGTTTCCATATTTAGGGATTTCTCATATCAAAATCTACACAGCAGAAAATTCTCTTTATCTCCCTCCAATTTCCTCGTCTACTGAAAATGGTATGAGGCTAAATAAAAAATTAAAAAAAAAAAAAAAAAAAATATGTATATATATTATATGTATACATATAATCAAATCTCAACAACAGAAAGTACAAAAAAATGAATAAATAAATACATAAAAGTAAGAAAAAATGAAGAAAAGGAAAAGAAGCGACCAACAAATAAATTTAACTCTGTATGATGATTTTCTATAATTTTTTTTTTTCTACATCTACAACAGTAACAAAAATAATCAAATGGGATAATACACCACGAGTAGAAGCCGCAGCAGACCCTATGCGAAACAATAATAGCAATAAAAACAAGAACAACAACAATAGCACCAATAACAAGTATAAGAACAATGAAAAATGCCAACAACAGCAACAACTTGAATACCATCAGTAAATACATACATCCATACATTCAGTCAGTCACTCAGTCAGTCAACCATATACATGCACATATGTACTTTACATACAATCAAAACGATGAGGTACTGCTCCACCTCATACATGAGATATACTACTTGCAGACAACAACAAATCGGGAGACAAGAATAAAAAAAAAAAAAAATAAATAAATAACAAAAAAAAAAAAAAAATCCGGAAAAAAACGCACATAAAAACTTATCGAATTGAATAAATGCAAAAGACATAACAAAAATCGAACCTGAGAGCTTAACACTAACAGGCCCCCTATATGTAATTGTATATGTGTGTATTGATGTTGTTGGCATCCAAGGTAAGTGCAAGAGAATAAGCACGATATTCAGGCTCCCCTTCAATTGCACTGCAAGAAAAAGAGAAGAAATTTATGAGCACAGAAAAAGTAAATTGAATGAATTTCAATACATTGCAACTGACAGTAAGACAGACACACTTTAGGGGGTTTAGCGAACACTAAACAATACGTACGTAGACACATACGCGCTCACATACACGCGCATATATACACACACACACAGATGAATGCAACAGACCATCAACAACAAAATGTATGAGGATATAAAAATTGAGTTTAACTATGAGAGACATTCATATACGAGAGAGCAAAATGGGGGGTTACAAATCGAATTTGTAAAACTGTTCCTTTATTCTCTTCTTCTTCTTCTTACTATTACCACTTATTATCGGGAGAATAAGAGAGAGCGCCAAATAATAAATAACTCTCATTTGGTTCGATAGAGAATCGGAGGCAGATATAAATAGAGAGTGAGAGAAAAAAATATATATAGAGAGAGGGAGAGAGAGAGAGAGAGAGAGAAAGAGCGAAAATTGAAGGAAAACCCCATTATATACAAATGGAATTATCGGTTTGTTATAAAAATTTTTCCTGTTCATTGTGTATAGCTGTGTGGATGCTTGTTTGTAAATACGCTTACGTTTGTCTCGTAGTCCGTCGTCAGAGAGTAAAAGAAGCATATTACTTACCCTCGCACTGCTTATCACACGGAAAGGAGAATGAGTCTGGCCAAAGATAAGTAAAAAATGAAAAACAAAAAAAAAAAAAAAAATAAAATACAAAAAAAAAAAACAAAAACACACAAGTCAAACATTACGATAACCATGAGTGAGCGCAGTTAAATGGTAACATGCATACTAACGCACATTACACTATATCTACGGTCGCAGCCATGACAGTAGAGTAGTAGCAGCAGCAAGAGCCCGAAATCGAGTCCGATACAAACACACAATTCACTCTGTATGAGAATGCCGTAGTTTGTTGTTTGCTGCTGTTCTATAACTTGTTTTTATTTAACGGGGTTGTGTAAGCTGCGTTAATGTTCGATTTGTTCAGTCATCAGCTGAATTCGTGACAGGCAACATCTTATTAGATTAAGGTTGCGCTGTCGACCTCTAAAAAACAAACAACAACAAAAAGATAACAATACACAAACACCTTCCAAACAATCAAACAAATTAAAACATTTAATAAATTGCCGACCTATACATGGAAGCATCCAGTTATTCATTTAAGTGGCATAAGAATTCAAAATGAAACGGACTCTTGTGGAGATATTCAAGTCGTCTTCCGCAAAAAAAGAAACAAGTGTTTTTTACATACGGCAAATAAAATTACAAAACAAAAAAAAAACAAAATCTAAAAGAAAAAAAGAAAAACCCCTAAAGAGCATGAAAATGAAATAGAAAAAAAAAAAAAAACAAAAAAAATACAAAAAATACAAAAAATAATAATAATAATAATGATAATAATAATAATAATAATAAAATAGATAACAAATTTAAAACATTATGAAAGAAATTATAAATCGAAAAATCATTTATTTATTAATAATGAAATATATATATGGAAAGAATTTCTATCGAGTAAAATTGAATTGAATTAATTGCTCGCATAAATGGCTAAAATTAAATTTAAAAAAACTTTACATTTTTGACTTCAATTTCAATTGACTTGAAAAATTCAAAGATGTTTTGATCGCAAATTATTGAAACGGAGCACTGCGGTTCTTCTGCCTCTGTTCAGTTAAATAGTTAAAGTTAGTCTTTATTAAAATTTATATTAACACAAGAAAAAAACAAACAAACAAACAAACAAACAAACAAATTAAATAAAATAAAAATAAATAAACAAGAAAATATTAATTAAAATTAATATATATATATATATGTATATATATATATGTATATATATATATATGTATATATATATATATATTAATATATTTAAAATTAATAAGAAATAGTAAAGTGGCTGCAAAAACGTCGACAACGTCCGTCATCACCTCGTCGGTTTCCGTCTCAACAGGCGCGGCTACCTTATCAGCTGCGTCACCGGGCAGCGTCACGTCCGCTTCACAATTGCAGCTCGCTCTTTTGGATTCTAAGACGGAGGAAAACCACAGCAGCCGAATGCAGCCAACATTGCCACAAACAGCCGGTACAGCCGATATGGATTTGACGGCTGTGCAATCAATGGATTGGTTTTTCAAAAAGGAACAAATTTATTTATTGGCACAATTTTGGCAACAGGTAACGTCCCCAACTATTCTTCTTTTTTTTTTCTTTTATTTATTTATTTATTTTTTTTTAAATCGCTACTAAAGTTTTAACTCGATTATTCACATTTCTGTATATGCATACATCCAATGTAATATTGAATTGTCATTAGTCAAATGTTTATTAAAAGCAGTGTCTCGAAAACATTTTTACCCAATTTTCTGAACGGCGAACAATCCGTTGATTAATCAATCGATAATGGGGCTTAACCGATTTCATTAATTCTTAGACTTGTGTCGATGATATATGATATGGAAATAATGTTGTTATGAATCTGTCAATCAATCAATCAAATAATTTCGATTTTAGATTGAATCCTTTATGATTTTACTTAATGACATCTTCATTAACTTACTTCATAATGTCAGGCCATATTTCATATTAAAATTTTCATATTCATCTATTCATTAATTTATTTTCTTAACTCAACACTTTAAATGCTTCACATTCTGTTATGTACGTATTGTAACCATAAAGGGAAAATAATGCATGATACGTGTATCTACACCGAAATTGGCCAACAGCCAATTTGTTGTCTGCGCTGAATACTTAAGAAAATCATAAGAAGAAAAACTCATTTACATATCGAGCGTTTTTAAAAGTAAACTATATAGAAAATTACCAAAAGGTAAACAAACATATTACATATTACACACGCATATACATATATACATATATATATATATATATATATGTGTATATATATAGATGCGATTAATAAGAATAATCACAAACGATTAAATAAATCGAATCAATAAATAAATTTTTTTTTATTTAATGATTAACATTACGGTAAAAACCCTAAGCCATTTACATACACATATATATATATATATATATATACATATATATATGTGTGCTCGATCGCCCTTTATGTTAGAGCGAGCGCGCGCTTTCTTTATCTAGATCGCATGATCGATCTCTATTGCGATCTATTCCAGGAAAAGGAAATTAAATGCATTTAGCCAAAGATAAAATATTTGCAAACGAATCAATGCAATCTTGGGAAAAAAAACAACAAATAAATAAGTAAATAAATAAATACAATAATCATCATCAACGATTCTAATAATTTTTATTTACTAAACATTAAATACACGCAATAAAAAGTAAAAAGTGGCATAATATTGTATATGAAAAAGTTATGCGTATAAGTATTAGTTTTCTTTTAATGGGAATGAAACTTTCATCGAGAGTCGTTTTCCAGAAATTTTTCATTGTTTCTCTTAAGCTTTTCTTAAGCATCTAATCTAATTTAAATTCAATTACGTTACACGATAATCATTAATTTAATGAATTATGCTTTTGTTCGATAAACTCCTTAAGGAGCGAACACTTCTTCACTTCTTATGATTATTTTAATTAATATATTTCTATGAATATCGATAATTTCTTACATATTCATTTATTGTCCATCCATCCATCCATTCCATCGATAGTTTTTCCTTATTTATATGTGATAAATATATAGAACTGATATTGATATTGATTAATATCTATATATATAAATATATACATATTGCTGTTTGCTGCATATGGATAAATAAAGAGCATATGTATCTATATATATATATATATATATATACGTACATACATTCATTGGGATTAAAGTGAGTCGCATAACTCGCATAATTTTTTATTGAAATTATTTCAACACCCATTCATCATAGATTTGTATACACAAGCAAAACAGGAATAAAAAAGTATATATATATATATATATATATATATATATATATTGTTTCAGATTAAATTTCATGCAAACATGCAAAAATCTATGATGTGTAAAAATTTCTTATGCCGTCGGTAAATTTACTCCGCAAGATGACGATCAAATTATATGTTTTTGCATACACAAATACACTTGTTTGTTTTGTTTTTTTTGTTTTTTTTTTTTTTTTTAATGTAATTTTTCTTTTGTTATTTTACTGCAAACAATTCCTAGAATTATTTTGTAGCCGTTAGCATGGGAGTGATGAAAAGAAATGCATACGCGCAAGTAAAGACGAACATTATCTTTACCTTTTTAAAACTTAATAAAATTGAAAAAAATTGTTATTATATTGTGAATTGTATATGGCGGTTATGCCTTAATGCCTCCCGATCAGCTGGTACTATTGTCAAGTTGTTCAAGCACTGGAACTTAAAGAGCAATGCATTGCGGTTTAAATTCATTTCTAATTCATTTCTAGTCTCCTCCATTAACTTCCCCCCGGCCCCCGAGCCCAGCCCGCCATCCCTCCACAGCCATTCTTCCTTCTACCGCCTCCCGGCACCCTTCTCGTTATTGTTGTATAATTCAACCTTTAACAATTACACAAACATATATATAAATCGCAGAGAAAAAAAAAAAAACAGGAAAAAAAAACTATTGAGCTTACGCAGCAACCTCTGCATCATATGTACATTGCTTTGTGAACACACATACATTTAGCAAGCAGTCAGGTAACGTTCGTTATGAGTATTTGTCGCTAAATAATAATAAAAAAATAAAAAAAGAAATATTTATAAAAATGTATAAGTGCTGCTGCATTTGTGATGGATTTAAAAACAAAAAAACAAAAACAAAAAAACAAAAACAAAAAAGCATTGACTCTGCACGCTTGAAAACATGGCTTAAATGAAATTTTCCAGTTGAAATCCAGCCAAAAAACATTTGATTTTATGCATTAAAATTTGAATAAGTTAAGTTAAAAAGTTTTCATTAAAAAATTTCTATATTTTTTATTTAAAATTTTGTCAAACAAATATTAAAAATATTAATAATAATGTAAAGTAAGCCTTCACTTTAATTGCATTTTCTTGCAACTTAAAATCCGCCACACACACTGCCACTCAAAGTCTTATGCCTTTGCAGACAAAAAGCTCATCCATACGCGTTCTTATTTTCGTCGAAAAAAAATCCAACTCTATCTGCGATCAATGCGAGAAAAAGTTATTCGTATTCGCGTTCGCATTCGCTATTTTTCAAGGGCGGATGCTTTCCCATTGCCATCAGCCTCGTAGTATCCCCATTTCGCTACTTGCGCAAGTTTCGCTCACTAGATGATTATGACAATGAGGGCAACAATATGTCATGGAAGGAAAGACGCAGAAAGAACATCATCAACGGGAAATTTTTTCGCAAGCTAAACTCTAAGCTCAACTGTTAACTATTGGTTTTTTCCTCTTTTTCTTGTTTTTTTTTTTTTTTTTTTATTTTTTGTTTAATTGTTTTTTTATTACATTTTATTAATTTTAGATTGAAATCTGATATGAAATCTCTATAAGTTTTTGTTTTTTTTTTCTTTTTATCATCAATTTCTAAGACTTGGGATGTATTTTCTTTTTTTTAAGCGTGTATATGTGTAAGTTTCGGAAAGTTCTTCTGATAATTTGTCGTTCCTATCTTGCAGAGGCAAAATGATATTTTATTCGTTGTTTTTTTTTTTTTGCGTTTTTTTTTTAACGCAGAAACCTTCAAAATTCGGTTACTATTTCATATACGAATGCATATATAAAGTGCATAACAGAATAAGAAGAATGCTTTATAGGGGAAACGAATTCATTTAATATTATTTCCATTAATAAGCACTTTTTTTTTTTTTTCTTTTTTGTTTAATTTCCGCGTATAGTCTTGATTTGTTCTTCATTCTCTCTCGATTCTTAAAGAGATTCAATCGTTTAACAAAAACAAATCTGATTATCATGGATTGAATTTAATTTTTATTTTTTTTTTTTTTTTTTTTTTTTTTTTTTTTTTTTTCTGCATAAACTTGACCTAAATTTTGATTGAAAATCGTTCGTTCATAATGTTGACATTGCAAATATTTAACAATGTTAATAAAATTATTGATGTATGTGTGTATGTATTTATGTATTTGTGCATATATTATTTTTTTTTTTTTTTTTTTTTTGTTATTTACATATAACATATGTATATATGTGTATGTTATATGAAAACGTGTATAATGTCCATAATGTAATAATTTTGATTCCCTTGCACATTATTATTTTTGATGGAAGCAAAGGCATAAGCAAAAGCAAGTAAATAAATAAACTTGTGTTCTAATTACTTGAGAGCAGTAGCTTTAAATAAAAAAAAAAAATAAAAAAAAAAATAAGAAACAAAAATTTTTTACCAACATATATAACAAGAAAAACCAGCTTCAATGGTTACGCTAATGACGATGATTTCATTTTAATTTTTTCTCAAGAAAATCTGAGGGTTTTCTAAATAAAAGTCAAGCTTGGCTTGACTTGACTTGGCTTGGCTTGGCTTGGCTTGGCTTGGCTTGGCTTGGATTAGCCTTGAGTTAAATTTAAGTTATCTTCTATTTTCCTTTTTGGTACGTTATTGATCTTTTTGGCCAATAAAACGTAAAAACTCATTAAAGACATCATCGTCATCATCATCATCAAAAGTAACAATAACGAAAAATTTGCAACATGCACGCATTTAATATTACATATGCATATACATTTACAAACATATATATATTTATATATATATATATATATATATATATATATACAAACGCCACATAGCAAAGGCAGATATCTATAGACATTTAAAAGTCTTTTGTACGTTTGTCGTTGTTGTTGTTGCCGTTTTTGTTGTTAGTGTGGTTGCTCTTGCTGTTATTTTAGTTTAGCCAGTAAGAACGGGGTGTGTACGAAATGATATTTTATTCAATATCCTACACACGCAGCAGCGATTTGTCCTTTTCACAAACCGAAGAATTAAAAACAAAGTAAAAAAAAATTCAAAAAAAAAAAAAACAATATATATATATATATATATATATATATATATAAATAAAAATAAAAATAAGAGAAATATTCAGGCAACAACACGGCTTGTCCACCAATGCTTACATGTGTACGTTTATGTTTATGTTTATGCATATATGTATATATATATATATGTGTGTATGTGTGTATACACTTCATTTGCAGGTTTATGGATATTTAGAAGTAAATGCGATTGATGAGTTTGTGGTAGGATTGTGAGCCGAAACTCACATTTGTTTATAGGTTCTGCAGCTAAGTGCTGAGGCTTTTGATGTATTTGCGTCTTGTCGTGAAAACCTAAAATTAAAAACTCATAAGATATCGACTGATATATTGAGCTGGCCCGACCACCACTACTTTTACACTCTACATACTGCTGCTGCCGCTGCTGTTCCATCACAGTTAATGTTTAAAAATTGATGAACGACAGGTTTCCTTTTTACATCTAAAAGCCTGCACATACATATATATATACATATATATATATATATATATATATATGTGTTCAAGCATTGAAAGGTGTCTTTGCTTAACTCAAAACCTCCGTTTAACTCTTAGCGATCATCGTATGAATATCATACGTACAAACATACGTACGTACATACGTATGTACGATGGTTAATGTGTTTCATGAAAAGAAAAATCAAAAGGCCATTAGTGGGTTATTAAGCTATATATGTACATATATATAAGAGTACATAGATGATATATGAATCCGTCAGCCAAGATACATCCGTGCTTACATATCTACATGGAATTGAATGCAGCAGGTATAGATAGATATAGAATATCTTTAATATCTCTGACAATTGTTTGGTAATTTAATTGATGAGCAATTAATACGTTTCATGAGCGGTCGGTCGGTCGGTCGGTCGGTCGGTCGGCCGGTCGATCATTTTCCCATTCGGTCGATCATATTTAAAAACCGGGATCCATGAATTTATTATTGCTATCAATTCTTTTTTATTTTTTTTTTTTTTTTTTATTTGCTCTTGTCGATCATAATAATAAGAACAATATTTCAATAAAATTCGCTCAAAAATTTAATAATAATTTCAAATAGTTTCTTCTCGCTAACACAAAGGCGATTATTTATTCAAAAACAAAATTATATAAACTATCTATCAATTAAGACAAAAAATGAAGAGAACACATACAAATTGATCTTCATGCAAAATATCCTATATAGACTCGACGATCGCTTGCCAATTTTACAATTTAGCCAAGAATCGCTCTGAGTAGCTGAGCATTCATCCTGATTCATTTAAGGTAAGTACAGCATACGATCAATAAAATGCTTACCTATTTTGTACGTTTATGGGGTAAAAAAAAAAAAACGCAAAAAAAAAAAGAAAAACTTATACGCTCGATTTACTCCTCAAGTTCTCGTTATTTTAATAGTCTTAACAGTAAACGGTACTTAGGACGCTCGAATCTCTTTCTCGTTCTACATGGGATTTAAGTGTGGCCAACACATTCATAGGCGATTAATATTCGACAAAAGTGCAACAATAAACCCAATTGTATACACACTTGAGACTTATAAATAATAATACTTACAATACATACATAAGTGCAAGTATGTAAAGTTAAAAACAATCATTAAAAACTTTTTACAAATTGTTAGTGTTAAACTCGTAAAATTTATTGAAAAGTTTTTTTTTTTTATTATATATATATAATTAGTTTTTTTAGTCTCATTTTTTTTTTTATACAAATTTGCAAATAGTTTTTATGTAAATCAACAAATGCCACACATCAATACGCTCAATACACTCGATAATGGTTATATGCTTAAAAAAATATGTAAAAATAATATATTTGTTGTTGTTGTTGTTGTTGTTGTTGTTAGTGTTGGTGTTGTTGTTTCTATATTAAATAAGTTGTTTGCAATAATTGTCTAGACATTCAAATAGCGAAGAACGCTTAAGTGTTTGTGCGTGTATGTGTGTGTGTGCGTGTGTGTGTGTATGTATATTTGCGTCTATGTTCAATACGCGCGAGGAATGAAGCTAATTAAAATTCATTCAGTATCGATAGCAAAATAAGAAAACTAATCAAACGCCCCCATCGTTTAGTCGCGTAGTTGATTTTGTTCTTATTGCTGCTGCTGTTGTTGTTGTTGTTGTAATTCTTTTTTTCGTTTTTATTCACAACAACAGCTTTACAGCTTCTGCATGTTTTTTAATTATATTAAATAAATTTGTCAGCACGGAAATTAAAATTTATAAGTGCTTGCACAAGTTCTTCTTTCTTTTCATTCCTCTTAAATACATTTTCGATGAACTGATCGTTTGGTATGGCAGTCAGCAGCTAGCAGATAGCAACCCCAAATGCTGATCATATGTACACATATATCTATACATTGTAGACGAATAAGCATGTGGGGGAGTCGAAGACTCTTGATTGTTTTAATAAAAGTTCATGATCTTTTATAATCAAGTTTTTTTTTTTTTTTTTTTTGGTTTTTCATGGACTAACATCAGCATCGTCACAAAATTGTGACAATAACTGCGAGTTTTTTTTTTTTATATAAATCTTTTACGACTTTGACTGACTATTGAGTGTGAAAATTTCATCAATAAATTTTTATGTTTATTGATCGCCTTAAAAGAAAATAAGGACTTAAAAACATATATATAGTAAAAAGTAAAAAAAAAAAAAGAAACGATGATTAATCGATTAAATTTGATAAATTTTATGATTTTTAATGTTATTATAAAAAGCAAGAAAAAACATTTTTTTTTTTTTTTCGCATTGATTTGCCAAAAAATAAAATGTTTATTAAAACGTACCCCGAGAAAGCTACGCATGAAGTCGCATGACCGCGGACACTCTTCACTTTATACTCGTAAAAAAGCTTATGATTTAAATGATAATCGATCTCTCATTTAAAAGAAGGAAAAATATTCTTCGTAGCGTAATATTTTTAATTTCCGTTCCGCTATAAAGAGAAAACTTCCACATAAGGTATAACATTTCAATCCATAGGCGACTGAGTTGATTGCATTAAGTTCTTGAATCCTGAGATTTTAAACTAAAAGTTACAAAATCTTGAACAGAAACACGAACCTGGATGAATTATGAGTTGAAGTAGTAAAAAACTAGTCCAAGCCTTGCGAATGCAAGCCCTCTCTCTCTGTCTCTCTACCTCTCTTCACGAGATTCCAAATGAATTAGGATTTATATGAACTTCCGATGTCGTAATCTTCTCAGCTCTCCGGGGCCTATTAAATAGCTTTCCGGGCGAACTAATGTATACATAGATGTGCATTGTGCAGGAGGCCGGCCATTTTTAAAGAGGTGTTTACGCGCTACACAACATATATTCGAAAGTCCTAAGCCTAAGCACTTAAATAAATGTTATATTCATTAGAAAAATTAACCCCTCAGGTATGCGCTTTTAACAGTTCAATGCAGGACTGTCATCTATAATTTATTTTTTTTTTTTTTTTTCATTTTTTTTTTCTTTGGCACTATATTGTGTAAAATATATTATTGAATGAATTCATTTTTCTGTATTTAGAGTAAATAAACATGAGGGTATGTGAGTGATGTTGAATGTGTGTGTGTGTGTGTGTGTGTGTATGTGTGTGTGTTGTGTCTTTTGTAGATTAATTTTAACAAGCAGCCATTATTTGTTTCAATATTAAATTTTTTCCTTTTTTTTTTTTTTTTTTTGCATCATGAAAAACCGGTTTCCATTAAAGTTGTAAGTTTGAAAATTTGATTAACGCCGTGATTCATTGAAGGGATTGAAGGGAGTATTAAAATTGAAATTATCAGCGTTTCATACTCGTCGCATGTGTTTTTTGGTGTGTGTGTGTGTATATATCAGCTTTTAAACTTATGGTGAATTTTTGTATTTGTATTGAAAAGGGTAATAATTCACTTTATCTTCTTTGAAAAATATAATTCTTTTTTTTTTTTGCATACGAGAAATCCTGTTCAAAACGCATCTTGAATCCGTCTAACACATCTTAACAGCTGATTGCGAGAAGCGAGTTAACAGTGTTACCATTTTTTGTGCGCAAAAAGACCAAAAACCCAAACAAAAAAATTAAAATAAAAATTAATACAAAAAAAAAATCAACTTTGATTATTAAAATATTTGATTGTCTCTTCTAAGCTTTCATGTTTGATTTACTTACCCTATTTTTTTATTTATTTTTTTTTTTTGTTTTTTTTTTTTTTATCAACAGTAATTGCTGATCTTCCGGATTAATTTGAAACGCAGTTATGTGTCAGCGAAACAATAATTAACTTTCGTTCAGTATTGAAAAACTTTTGACCAAATACGTACTTAGTTAGACAGTACGGTTTTGTAAAGGAGACAGACAGACAGACAGACAGACCGACAGGCACGCAGTTAGAAAGGGCTAAAGGAATTGGGGTTGATTTCCCAATAATGATGGGCTTTTGTTATTTGTTATTATTGTTATTCTTGTCATTCCATGAAGTAAATAAATGATCTCAAACTTGTATGCAAATGAGTTCGATTCCGCAACAGCGAAAGTAATATTTGACATCTGCTCGGCTATAATTTCCCATAGATTCGTAGAGACATTAACAAAAAAAAAACAAAAAAAAAACCAAAGAAAAATCATAAAACTTGGTTACTACATTTTTATAAATATATATGTATATATATATATATATATGTATATATATAAATGGTGCTGCGTCGTTATCCCAATCCATCTCTAATGCTCGTTTTCTAGTTTCTATATATATTCTTTTTTTTTTTTGATTTTTATTTTTATTTTCTGATTCTTTTTTTTTTTCCTTTTTGTTTTCTTATTCAGAAGATAAATTAATACTTCTGCTTGTAGAAAAGGGGGAAATTATCGTACCTTTCTTTATTGAATCTCCTTTGGCAAAGCGATCTTTCGAAATGACATCCATGTTTTGATGCGTTTCTGTTTCTGCTTTTTTTTTTTTTTTTTTTTTTCAAATGGCTGATGTTATGCTTTAAAGCAAATTGTATTCGCGGCTCATTGCAAAGCAGCAGACGAAAAGAAAATTATGATCATACCAAACGCAAATACAAAAATAAAATAAATAAAAAAAAAAGAAGAAAACACATCAACATTTGAGGATCATGTAGTATTAAATATTCGCACAAACACACATACAACTTATACATCACAAATTGAAAATAAATTAAAATAAAAATAATTTAATCGTCTTTAACTTGTCGTGAAATGTATTTCTCGATGATCGCGTTCCTTTTTGAAAAATCTTAAGCAGTCGTCGATATTTATTTAAAGCTCCCTAACAAATAACTAATCAGTTCTTGTTCGCAACCACTTGTAAACACACACACGAACAAACAGCAAATCGACCAAATTGTAGGCAAAACAATAAATTTTTGTTTTTGTTTTTATTTTTGTTTTTGTTTTTTTTATTCCTGAAAAAGTTCTCAAGTAGTTTACTAAATGGTTGATCGTCAGCAGAGTGATCTACAAATATACACAAAAGAATATCTCTCTAGAGAATTGTTCGCTTTGCTTTTCGGTTAAAGGGATGATAGATAATCAAATGAAAACCAAAAGTGATTGTGTGTAGGCGTTGTGTGTGCGCCTAAAGGAAAAAAAAAAAAAAAACAACAAAATAAAATAAATAAAAACTTAAGAGATCTTTTTTGCGATCCTCTAAAGCCCTCTTGTCTTATTGAAAAAACGATTTCCATGTACACGCATTGTCTTCATTTCTGAGATTTGAATTACAACAAGCAAGCATCGGCAATATCCGCCAAACAGTAAAACGCAGGATATTGACATTTAAAGAGATTTTGAAAAAACGAAAAAAAGTAGGGAAATGTATGTAGTACTGGATGCAGGCAGAGATGAACAGGCATAGGCGAGTAGTCAACCGACGACAAGATAGCAATCAATGAAGGACAGGCATCTGAAATTCGACTCAAGCCGTATATCGCTTTTTTTTGTGGTGATTTATAAATATATTGAGAAAAAAGAAACCACAAAATTTTTCAATTTTTTAATTTATATTGTTGTGTCAAAAAGAAAAAGAAAAAGAAAAAAAAAAATCGCACGCGCATTGAAAAATTCAACTGCTGAGAATGACCCTCAAGAAATTTGAAATTTTCGAAAATATGTGTGTATTGTGTTTTTGTAAAAATCTGAAAATCAAATTTAAATAAGTAGCATAAATTAAATATATGTGATAACATAACATAAAATAAACAAAACAACCAGAACAACGAAAATTTTTGTGTTTGAGTTAAATTTAACAACTTGTCATTTCGATTTATTTCTTTTTATATGTTATATAAAACACCATATATATATATATATATATCCACAAAATTTTACGATCACATATTATATGAGTATTGAGGATAAATAAATAAACCAAAAAAATATACGACGGTTCCACATCAGTTTCCGAATAAGAAGTCCGAATGTTTTCTCAAAGTACAAAAAAAGAAAAGAATAACAAAGCAAGTGAATACATTGTAGTGGCCCATTAAATACCCTACACCACTTTGCCCCAATGATGTGGTTCACATAACATTGCCTATAGAAAAAGGCGTAACACGGAAAGTGGTTGAAAAACTGACACGATCCGAATCGTTTTTAATAATGCCGGTCGGTCCTCTTAGGCCGAAACGCGGCCATCGGTCCATCAAATTGAATCAAAATATCCCAAAAATTGCAATATATAGGTTTAACACAAAAATACAATACGGACAGATGAACAGACACACGCTTAAATCGATTCAGAAAGTCTGAGTCCGAATTTGATCGCTCTACCTCAAGTCGAAGACAAACTTGTACCACAATTGGTATAGGGTGTCATAATAATAATAATAATAATAATAATAAGGAGAAGAAGAAGAAAAATAAGACGAAGAAACGCCGCAATGTGTGAAGTGCCTATTAATTAATTTTTAGACAACATCTTCTCTTTTTTTTTTTTTTTTTTGTTTTTGCTATCAAAACTGATTCCGAGATTAGCTACCGCATCACTAAATTCCCTGCTACTCTTTACGAGGTTACTATTTATTTAATTCGATCTTGCGTTACTGTTGACTTTGTACAGAATCTTAATTAAAAAATATTATAAAAAAAAAAAAAAAAAAAAAAAAAAAAAAAACAAATAACACACGCCATCAAAAAAATAA